>KZ345369.1:48615-60626 GCA_002352805.1 Teladorsagia circumcincta
TAATAATAATAATAATAATACCTAATAAAAAGGCCGGGAACCAAGAGAAGAAGAGCTTCCATTCTTCTCCATTCGAAGCGTTGTGTACCATAAGATAGGAATCGAAGTGTGCACATCTCAAGTTTGTGACTGCGTATGGGAGGGCAGCAGCCTGGTCTCATCTTAAGAGCATAAAGCGGACAGATATTCAGGCCCACACCACGAGAGAAACTATCATCGTGGTCGACTTTGCCGCAATGCACATTCATGCAATACTAAACGCTGTTCGGAATATGAGAGCTTACGTCGCTGCTTTTTCTGGCTTCGGCGATTAACTCCTCCATATTCTTAGAAAAAAAAACCTACCCACTACTTCTGCCGGGAACTGTTCACAGGTTTCCTTGAAAAAAAAAACAACAACTTATCCCACTGTGTACCGGATGAGGCCGAGCGTGGCACATTCCAGGGGATGATTGATCCTTAACACGTAGGCGACCAAGCGGATTTTGGAGTGTCTGCCGCGTGGGACCACGAAGATCTAGAAAGTTTCTCCTCGGTGAAAGCCCATCTACAAGGTAATTCAATGCGCTGATTACCAATATGACATGGAATCATAGATCTCGCGTCAACTTGGCGCCATCTTGGCGCTAGTTTTACCACCCGGCGCTATCGGCGCCATTAATATTCTTCTTTGCCAAATTTTGCGAAGATCAGTACGTGAGAATTGACCACTGCCCTTCACTCAAGTATAACACTGATCACGTACACGACAGTTTGCGACGAAAAATTGATAGCAACTAGCGCAAAACTGGTGCCGTAAATCTGCACCTTCAAGGCATCAGTGGTTCCAGGAGCCCAGGAATGCGATGAAGGCTAGCATTTCGAAGATGATATAAAAAAGCAACAAAGTAAGTGCCAATTTCTGGCCGAAGAAGATGTTTCGCACGACCGATTCTCCTTATATGAAGAAGGTGGACCAATCGCGATGCTGCTGTGACAGCGATTTTGTTGGGGCTACACTAACATTCTTTTCGACGTACATGGTCGTTACTACATTAGGTCGCTTAAAGAAAAGTAACAAGTCGATGGAGTGTTAGCGAGGGCTTCTTCAATCCTCCCTCGTCAGAGTTGGGTGATAAACCTTAGTTGTTGGTTGCGTCATATTATGTTCAATGTTATTTTTAATGTGTACTAGCACCACAGCTAGTGAAATACATAATGCAAATTATTATTACTGTTATCCTTATAAATAAGAAGTTTTGGGGAAAAGGAAAAAAGCAATGCATTTGCTAACTTAGGGTGGCGCCCGACATTGGGTGCCATTGTCCCAAGTGGCAGAAAAGGTGTCGCCCAACGTCGGGTACCATTGTCGCCAATGTGTTAATCCTTTGCTGGCTGTAAAAATGCTGCAGTACGCCAGCCGTTAGGCATTTGGTTGATAGCATTCGAGTGCGTGGCGTATCCCGTAATTGAAGTTTTTTCCAAGTGGCTGAGCATCATCTATACAGATTGGCGGCCGACTTCAACTGTGTTTCCCTTCTAGATTACTTGATACTGAAGCGAATTGCAACAAACACCCGAATATGCAGAGCCTTGTGAGTTATCGTTTCAGGTTGAGTGCAGTATACATATACAAACACCAGTCGGATCGCCCAGCTGCCGCCGGGCTCTGCTCCTTCTTGTGGAATCGCCCGGCGAAGTCGGGCGATGCCCTCCTCAAGGATCTAGTACAATTCATCAACTAAGTGTAACGGCAGCAATCGAAAAGCATTTCATCGTTTCATCATTTGATAAGATACAAACACAGATTCATTTCATGCGTGACTACTACAGTGGCCCACAGGAATTGTTGGGGTCACACCAAGAGTAAAAAATGTTTGCAAATGCAACTGAAGCCGACCTTCCTTCTCCTTAAAGTGCTTGCGATGCTCTAGGTGCATCATCACCATCCATGACGCTCTCGAAGCGATGAACGAATGATCAGTGGGTGAGTAAGCGATAAGGATGGATAAAGTCGTCAGCAAACTTTCTCATCCTTGATTTAGTGGTGGTTGGTCCATTCGACCGTTGATCGTTCGGTTATTGTGAATGTGTATGGCTCAAGTTTTTGCTCACTAACATCATTCACTATTTGAGAATCCTATACTCCATGGCTCATTTAGATTGTTTACGTAGCCGTTGTGGATGCTGTTACGGTCACGATATTACGTCGTTACGATAGAATAATACCACATCAAGGATATAGACCTTACCCTCGAAAGCGGTTGTTCTCCACCCTCCTCTCCTCTTCCTCTCCGCCTTCTACCCTCACCTCCACACAATCGAGCAAGTCGTGATAACACCCTTAACGGCTGTATAAACACCAATCGAGCAAGTCATTCTACATGGCGCTGCTGCGGCATCGAGCAAGTCATTCTACATGGTGCTGCCGCAGCAGCACCATGTAGAATGACTTGCTCGATTGGTGTTTATACAGCCGTTGGGGGTGCTGTCACAATCTAAGCATCAAGTTAAGTAATAAGTCAACACAAATTTGAGCCTAACCCTTGGAAGCGGTCGCTCTCCCTCTTTCCATTCTTCCCCTCCCTCCTTCCATTCTTCCCCTCTCCCTTCCTACCCTCCTCTCCTGCTCTCTCCCCTCTCACACTCCTCCCCCTTCGCCTCCCCTCCAGCTGCCACGGCAGCAATATACAGAATGAAGCTGACTGTACTTTATCGGTGTTTATATAGCCGTTGTGGGTATTATCATAATCATGATCATCATCAATATCACGCCCTTCGAACTCCTGGGTTCGGTTAGCGGTTGGTCCGGACGGGCAGAATGACATACACACACACCGACAAACAGACACACCAAAGTTGTGGTTTATATGATGAAGTGATAAGGATCCTTCTATTTTATAAACCGCTAACTTGGTGTGTCGGTTTGTATGTATGTATGTATGTATGTATGTATGTATGTCTGTCCGTCCGCAAAATGAAGTGAGTGATAAGAAGCTCATGGTAAACAGACCGCTAGCACAATCGGTTAGCTCGCAGGGCTTGAGCTCTCTGTTTTGCAATGGCGTGATTGTGATATCACCCAGCGGCTACATAAACACCTTCTGAACACACTCTCATTCATTCCTCATGGAGCTGCCGTAGCAGCTGGGGGGTAGTGAGGGGGAAGAGGGGAGGTGACCGCGGAGGAGAGAAGGAAAACGAATCCCTAACACTTCTAAGAACAACTAAGTATTGAAATCCCGTTTTGACGTCATGTCATGACATGATGATACTCTTCACTATATGAAACACTTTTTCTGTGTAAAGACGTCCTTTCTACGAGATTTTAGTGTCATAAAGAGTAGCGTAGGAGATAGCGCAAGAAAGGGAGGTCCCGGCGGTTGACGGGGGACTAAATCTGGTATGTTATGTTGCAAGAAAAGCTCTTGCCTGCTTGACCCTGACATTTGAATGTGCATATCTCGACTTAATCACAACGATTTTGTTCGTAATAAAAACTACTACGATCTGATCTTCCTTGCCAACATTGAGTGAGTTTTATCAATCCATTCGCTAAATGCTGGACTTCTTGAGACGGTAAATTCGGCGAAGGTGTTTTCATAATCGTATTAGGGTTTGTAGCACTTCTCTCTAAAAGGCTATCTGAGCAATTGGAAGAATGTTGATAAATATTTCAGGTCTGGGAGTAACAGGTTTGTAGCATAGCTTAGTAACCCAGCTAGTTCTTTCCAGGGTTGGCTCGGCGTTCGATGGCCGAAGCATATCGAGGATTCGACCGAGAAATCCATAACCCGATCAAATAACGAATACCTTTCATTTGATGAAGAAAAGAAGGAAAAAAGGCAAAGGGCTTATCGGGGAGCGATTTGGCAGCGCCTTACCGAGTTTTCTAGACTTTTCGAACTACTCAGGACTTTTTTTGCAAATCGATACGTAAACTGATGATTTTATAGCGGAAGGACAGCTTACCCAATCCTTACACATGTAACGTGATAAGATGGATAGCCGGCATCGGCCGTGAATCACGACCCATACATTTCGGTTTTTAGAGTTCTGCATATAATCCAGCATTCTTTTCATAACTTTCGCATGGTAAACTGCTACCAAGGTTGGCCGTTAATATTAATACAAGTGCAAAGTAATATTTGCCAAAGCTTCTAGCCTCACCTCACTGTCCACTGCCGATGACAGCTAACCGGCTCATTACGCTTTACGTGTCACCATGAGAAGGTACGGTAAATATACTATTAAAGGTTGGGGTAAGCTCAAGTGGTGTCCTGATTGTGTAACTGGTAGCACGCTTGTCCGGAAAGCGAAAGAAGAGTTCGCTCGTAGCCCTGCACTTTTTTGGCAACTTTGCCAAGTGCCGCCAAAAGCAGTTGTTAAAGTGAGAGATTACGATAAAGTGTGTGTGTGCAGCGTGGAAGTACATGCACCAGAAAAAGCAGTAGTCAGGTGTCTAAGGAAGCGATATGTGGCGTTTTTGTGGCCAGAAGTGCGCTAGCTGCAGTGTACTGGGCTTGCCATTCCTTTTTGAGCTCCGCCACGGCCTGAGCCCCGCCCCCGCAGCGTCTTCGATTACCATTTTGATGAGGTGTTCCACTTTGATTGCGTATCCTATAACTTTCCCATGGAACACATCATCAATCAAAGCATAATCTTTGCCGGTATGATGGTGGCTATCGGTTTACCATCTGCAAAAGATTTCTTATTTGGTTGCTAGCTCGTCCCTTATTGGTGGTCAATGGGCAAAGAACTGAGTCCCATTTTGTGCGTTCTCGACGGATTTCTTTGCTTTTTTTCACCACTGGGGCATTACTCAGCATCCCCACTTCCACCAAGAACCCAACCCAATGTTATCGTGATCCCTCGCTTCATCAAAGCAAATGAAAACGATAAAGTGAGTGCACACTGGGGAGCTACAATATATACGCACCTGAAAGTAATAGCAAGGCGGCACAGAAAGCGTGGCAAAGGTGAGTTGTTCTGCATTGTGAAGTTTCAAATCTAAACACCGTAACGCCGTAAAACCGTCCCAATCTACAGAGTGCTGCCATAGCAGCATCGTCCGCTCTTAGTTCAGAGTACTATTTCATTTAGAGCAGCTAAATCTTTTACTTATGTAATGTGTTATCAATCGACGCATTATAATTGCTGGCATGATGAAGGCTATCCGAGCTAACACTTCCAAACTTCCAGTGGTCATGGTTGCTGGCCCGTTGAAAGCAGGCAAACAATAGATTCCATCTTGCGAGTACTTGAAGATTTCTCTGCATCTTTGGTTACAGGCACACCATTTAGCACCTCCACTTGCGCCCTACACTACCTAAAATAATGGTAAATTGCTAATTGCTGATTAGTGGCTTAATAACCGCCATCAGCAATGAGAAACATATGAGTTTGACAATAGAAAAACCAGCAGACATAGCCTGCCACTGATGCTACTCTGTTGAACTACCTTCCAGGATTTTAGAAATTTTCACTCTGGTGGCAAGACACTGAATATTATTTTATTAGGCCGGTCAAAAAGTATCCGCCGCTTCGCACCTCGACTATTTCCCTGCATTTTTTTTTACTAAATTTCTCCGCGACCGCTGGAACAATTTGTGTCATCATATAGAGTAAAGTCAGCTCTTCCATACATACACGGAAACTTGAAATAGTTCCGAAGAATTCCGGCACTCCAACCGCTTTTTTGAGCTACGGAAAATCGCAATTTTCGATTGTTGCCACTTTATGTCTTTGAACATGAAAGGGACACGCCAGGGTTAACAATATGGCGCCTGCATTGAGAAAGAATGCTCTTAGGAATCGCACAATACGGGAGTAGCTCGCCAGGCACGGGCTTGGAGAAATAAAGTTTGAAAATGATGCACGTGGAAAAAGGACCGTCCTTTCTGTATAGAACCGTACAAAATAAACGAAGCCATCTTATCACAGACGCTCAGCTAATGGTGTGGCAGGAGAATTTGGGGACTCTAAAGGTGTTTTGCCCAGCCGCATGGATGCTATGAGGAAGGAGGAAAAACGTCGTCAATCCGTCCATCCAACTGACCCATGTTATCAGCTCGAATCGTTGTGACGCGTATGGAGGTGTGCACATGAACTCTACATTTCATCAAGAAGGAAGTGTTTCTGAAATGGGTAATAGTGTGGCATAGAACTATGCTTCTGCACGCTAGTAACGAAAGGGTTGCTAAATGGGTGGGCGAGATTGAGTCGCCTTGGAGCATCCCAAAACCCGGAGCACTTACAGTAGAGATTTTCTTCGATGTCTAATGGAGCAGCTCATGGCAAGGCCCATGAATCGAGTGAGTCGACCACGGCGGAGTTCTTCCATGCAGAATAGAATAGGATCCATGCGGAACAGCGGAAATGATAGCTTGCTATGAGGAACAATCGAGGTTCAATCCTTGACCGCGATAGCACTAGACAGTCCAGCGCAAGGCGCGATGTGTAAAATTTGTTCGAAAACCTTTTCAAGGTTCTTCTGCCATCCTTTATATAATTCAGGTAAGTTTCTAATAAAATAACGCTTTCCCGCTCTTTAACTCAAATCTTGGAGGGGAGATCACTCTGAGAACAGGACTATGTCGAAATCGCCTAGGTACAGTTTTTAATTTACGGTAATTTGAATTTCTGTCCGAATAGGGAACGTTAGCATGACTATGATTGGCAACAATATGGTGAATGTAAAGGTTTTTATTTCAACTCGAAAGGTTGCCTTTCAGCAGTGCTATGATGTTTCAAAAATAGGCGATGAAAACGGCGGACACTTTTTGACCAACCTGATATTTTTTAGGTTAACACTGTTCAGTCTTCTTATTAACACATTCACGCCAGTGGCCGGCAGCCAGTGGCATGTGCTCCTCGGACGATGGCAGCCCATACGGTCTGCCAGCAAATAATTGCTTGCTATTTGCTGATATCATAGTTTTGTTGGGTATTTTCTATATCAGTGAAGTAATCAGAGAAACATACAACCCCAGATAAACAATGTGTTCCATAATTATAGGTCCACCCTAAATTTTTGCTATTTCGTACTTGCTGTGCATTTTTGGAAAATGCTGCTATTACTATTAGATTCCTCATAACGAAAAACCCCGATAATGTTTTTTGAAGAGATTTCTACCTGAAGTAACCTAAATATCATTTTTCGAACAAATTTTCACTATTTCATAATTATTGGGTCACTCATGAAAACTTCTCGTTTGTGATTATCTGTAGAGGGAATTCGGGAAGCGGTGGTATAAACGAGCTTACGCGATATCGAGTTTATCATGACTCCTGCTACTCGTCTCTCTTACCAATAACAAGCTCAAGTCAGAGCCTTTTCGAAGACGAATACCCGAGGAGAAGAATCGCTACCTACATCGACCGGTCTTATACGGCCCAAGCAACTATGAGCGGAGTTATCGTGAGTGCGGAAGGAAGAGTGGTCCTAGCAAACAAAAGCTCCATCCTGATCAAGATTAAAGAAGAACTGAGCGTTTTCTGTCGATTTCTACGAGAAGCCTGAGCAAAGCCCGAGCTGAAATGAGGCTTCCCGTGAGAAAAACCACCATGTGCAGAGTAACTCAAAAAAAAACATTATCGGAGGATCGAGGAAGAGTATCCCAAGATCATCGGAGCGGCACATGATCGCGGGTCTCCAATTTGTCTAAGAAAACACCTCAACTGATTGGATAAAGGTATTGCAAGTACGACACTTCGCGATCTTTACCTCTGTTTCCTCAGTTCGTGTTCCTAGTGATCTGAGCGACGTGAGGAAAGCTTAGCTTAGGTAGACCTGACAGAAGAGGAGGGTATTGCAGCAATCTGCGCAAATCGTCTTTGGTTCTAAGACGGCGTAATTTCGGCGGAGAATCCCCCATGGTTTGGAGCTCTTTTGTGCGGCTGTACAGCAAGAACACGCTTTCGCTTCCTATCATATGGGTTTTCTTGAGTACGTAGAGCTCTTAGGGAGCGACCTTTACCATTTCTTCTACACCGCCGCAATCTGCTCTACAAGACGATATGTTTCTCCCTTGCAAATGTTGTATATTGCTCGAATTTCAGGCATGCAAAAAGGTTTCTCCGGTCAAGGAAATGTTATCAAACCGACAGCTGGCCCTAATTCTACTTTCCCCTGGAAAAAATCAATCAAAGGTGTACCATCCACTTACTCATGACATCTTCTGACCGTTCCACTGTTAGGTTGTGAGAAAAGTCTTGCAGCGTTTCTTTCCGGATTCGATTTTTTATAACACATAGTGGTGTTTAAACTGAAATTTTTTCTCCAAAAATATCACTGTCTTATAACAGGTGATATACCATTCGTGAGCATCTTCTCCGCTCTATTCGACCATAACATTTGTATTTAAGTTCGTTACGAATTGGTCCGAATTTCAGGCCTGCGTGATAGAGTGTTCAGCCCACGAAAATTATCGTATTACTTTGGAGAAAAAATTTCCCTCGAGAAGGAAAGAAATTCAATCAGGCATACATTCTAATTTTGGACATGACTTGCTC
The DNA here is from genome assembly GCA_002352805.1 of Teladorsagia circumcincta. Lineage (NCBI taxonomy): Eukaryota > Metazoa > Nematoda > Chromadorea > Rhabditida > Trichostrongylidae > Teladorsagia > Teladorsagia circumcincta. The sequence goes on from KZ345369.1 coordinate 57,109, forward strand.
TCAACATACCACCAGTTTTTCAATGTCTCGGCTGAAAAAAATTTTGGGCTTAATTCCAATAGTTGGTGCCTGGCCATCGAGTTTCGGAGGAAAAAACCCATTCTGGAAAAGGAGCGACTCGACTTGTTGGGAATACCCATAGCGGAATGCTAAGAAAATGTCATGAGAAAGTAAGTGGTACACTATTGATTGATTTCTCCTAGGGAAAGTTGAGTTAGGGCCAGCAGTCGGTTTGGCAAATTTTTGTAGACGGAAGCTTCCACTTTGCATGACTGAAATTCAAACAAAGTACAATATTTTCGAATGCGAATTAAATTACCTTGTAGAGCAGATAATTTCTATTGGAACCATATATGGAGCTTCATGAAACAATGAAGTTTTTGAAGAAAAAAGTGCGTCTAAAAAACGACACTACTCGTGAGACAACCTAATATTTTCAGGTTCGCCCGCAATGTGTTCTCGGCATGGCTGTAAGCTATCGCAAAAATCAGAAGCGGTAAAAGATGAAAGTGTTACGTTTTCACTGCAAATAAGTTAGAAATTGCTCATCGTATATAGTATATTTGGAGAAGCACCAAGAAACGATGCGAATTTATCATTCAATCCAACCCGCATAGACCTAGCCATAGAAAGGAAGATTTGCAGAAACAGCAGCAACGGAACCTTCCGCTTCGTTAAGGCCAATGTCAGACCTTGCTAATCGAGAGGTTCGCTATTAGCGATTCGGCAGCGTCCGCGATCGCGACAGCGCACGCTAGCGAGCCGCTCGATTCGCGAAGTCGCCACATCGCCCCAGAGGAGAAAAGGAGAGTGCCTGCACCACGACATCGATTCAGCCAAGAAGACAGGTAAAACTGCGGAGAAACTGGAGCATTCCCCGAGCCAGCATGTTGCGTTTGCGAAAGACAACTGAAACTATACCATCTATCAGCTTCGGCTTCAATAATAGCATAACAAGGATGGGAGAGGTTGGCCATTTCAGTTTACACAGAATGGTCTCCGGGTAAGTTATTGAACTATTAAGATGACCGATAAGAGATGATGTTCTCAGTCAGCAATGAATTTTTCTGTAAAAGCAATTTACCTTACTCGTTTGGAATCAATGACAGCTGTTCCTTGTTTGAAGGTGCACCATATTCACACATGCGGCCGACGTTTTTACCTCGACATGTTCAAACGAAAAGTTTGGCGAAAGAAGCCAGCATTTCTAAGCAGTTAGGAGCAATCTTGTGCGCCAGAAAACGGCCTTCCGAAAGAATGCTCAAACATTTTGCAACATCGACTATCATTTAGCATAGAAACAATGTCGCATGAGTGACATTGTTTCTAGTTTCAAAGTCGATGTTACAACATTACATGTTAGAACATGTTACAACATTTGCGACATTTAATTTCGGTCACAGCACTAGAAGCTCTGCGCAGGCGTGGCGTATACCGGTGATTACAAATGAGGAGCGCTTCAAAATCGAGTTTCAACACAAAAATCAATTCGGAGGGATCCCGATGTTTTTGGTGCATAAAGAAAAGCAGGAACTCGCTATAATCTGCTATAGACTGTAAAAGACGAACTTCTCAAAACGGTAGGAAATTTTCACAAAAGAAACGTTTTTAAACGAATGGATTTTCCCTACCGCTCAGTGAGGTTCCGAAGCGCGTGCTCGTAGCTTTCCAACATGCTCAAAGTTCTGCACGAACTTCGTTTTCAGGGACCATTGAAACTTGAATTTGTCAGTGCATAAGCATTCTGCGTAAGCTCTGCACCTTTACGACCAAAACCTCACCATTCTACGAAGTGGTCATTTCTGACGTGAAGAGAGAGGCTTCTATTTCCAGACGCTCGGCAGGGTGTCGGAAGAACTGCGCAGAGCTACTCTCGAGAACGTTATGCGTCTGGGAATAGGAAGACATATGAGTTGAATTTGACGGCCAGCAACTACACTTTAGTTTGCAGACGAATCGTTCTCGAATGGCTGAATATCGAGAAAGCAGAGTGAATGCTGGCTGATCTTGACTGCACCAGTGTTAGTCTGTTCTCAGCTGGAGCCAACGGGCAGAAACTGAGCGTAGTGGAGAGAAAATACGCTCATAACATCTTGTGGTCAAACCAGAGCGGGTTAGTAAGCGTAAGGGAGCATGCTGACTAGTTTCTATGGCCCCTGTCGCGAAAAATTCAGTCCTGATGACAAGTTTACATTTTACAAATCCCGATACTCGATTCACAGAAGCGCGGCTTGAAATAACCGAATGCGTGCCTTCGAGGAGTCGACAGCTGATGCTCACTTACTAGGATTTTGCTCGACAGTCAACTTCGAAGTTCTACGTACGTAGATCAGATGAAACGGGTCCCTAACTGATGACATCTTTTGATGTCGAGGAGATTTCTTTTAAATTGTTCTGGCGGTTTATAGTGTGATAAAATCGTCTCCTCTATGTTCCTTATCGTTTTAGTGATGTCAGAAAGAAATTTGGTCTGTAGATATTTAGATTGATGATTTCAGTGTTTTCCTCTTTGACCCAAAGTTTGAACGGCGGTTGTTCCATTGTGAGGCAGCGTTGAAGTCAATGAATTTCTGGGAAACCTCGCGGCATCTCAAACCTGGAGCTATTTCTTTTGAACTTGTTTTGGCGATTGATACTGTGATAATCGTCTCTCAATGCTAACCATTTACAATTGAGAGCTTTGCCATATTACTTCGTATTGAACTTTAATGTGCAGCTCTATGAAGCGAGCATTGAATAGCATTGAAATGAACGAAATGAATGGCAGAGAAGAGACATCTTTCAACTTTAGGAGTGATCTCAGATTTTTAGCTCCTCTGAAGCAGGGTGGACGGTCCGTCTGACCGAGCCAGACGGAGTTGGTATTCAGCGTTTTTAGAATGGGTCGTGATGGTAGAAGAAATATCTTAAAATGGACGAGTGGAGCGAGATTTGACAAGGTTTTGTCTAGCACATTACCACTAGGCCTCCTGTTCCGTGCTCCACGCTGGTTTTGAAAAAAGTTTCGGGACAGAGCCGGAATGTGGACTACTGCTGGAGGGGCTAGTGTTTGAGAGGGGCAAAAAATTTGAAAAATGCCGTAACGTCACGCTCCACCCTACATAAAGACGGATAGTTCCAGCAAAGGGCTGCCGTAGCTATACTTCGATAAATGATGAATATTAATCAGGTTTTCAATTTTGATGTATTCATACATTTATTTAGTTAAGACATGTCTCATTTGACGACAATATAATGGCATTGGCCTTAACCGCCATAAGTGATCATGAAGACCAAGTAAGCTTGAAGCTTTCTTTTCTCTCTTTTATATGTGAAAGTCAAATGATGGGACTATGCACTCTACGAGTCGCTACTTTGACGCGGAAAATCAGAACCTTTCCCCTTTTCTATCGACAAACCTTTTTCTTCTGGGTATATTTATGTTAAGGAATATGTAGAAGTTTTATTGAAGGAGGTAGGTCCTTTTCCTTAACCCATTCGCGACCGGGCGGGATTTTCGACGGCTGCCCGTTCGGACC
>KZ345369.1:60803-73300 GCA_002352805.1 Teladorsagia circumcincta
TGGCGCCAATTGGCGCCAGCGCCAAAAATGGATTGCATATTTGAGATCAGGACCTTTGACAACCCCCATGGGAGAAGTTTCAGCGGAAAAAAAAATTTTCAACTTTTTTGGTGAAATTTTGAAGTCATGATATTTTTTCTTCAATAAAACTCTAGTGGATAGAGATTTCCTCTGCCCAGGGGCGGCGTAGATAGATGAGGGTATGAAGATTCTTCACAGCAAAGAAAATCTCTCGAAGACCTCCTTTTGTTTTCAAAAATTCCATTTGAAGCCCGTCAGCCACCGGTGGCTGACACGGTCCGAAGTGGGCATTTTCGTGTCAGCCACCGGTGGCTGAAATGGTCGCGAATGGGTTAATTTTGCTATTTTGATACGCGACGACTATGTATCCGTGTATCTTTTCGTGTTTCGCTCAATCGGTGGAACGTTTCCAGTGAAAGTCAAATTAGAGGTCACCATTGATTTCTAAAGCGATAACAGAGAGATGAAATCGTGCGCAGTAGCAGGTCGGGTCGGTTCTCTTGGGTGCGTCACGTTTCCATTTCGTTCCGATTTAGAAAAAGGGCAAAATTGACAGTCAGCCAAACTCAAAAAAAGATGTGCCCGGATAGAAGTAGTTCTGTGGTCTTATATCAGACAGCCGACTTTTTCATCGCGAGAATCTCTACTATGGTGCCTCATTTCTGAACTAGGTCTGGTGCTCTTACACAAATTCCTGACTAGCAAATTCACTAAGTCGTTATACGCTTCGATATGAACACACTACTTCTTTTTTCCTCGCGCTGCTTCAGAATTTCCACTGCACCAGCTAACGTGCTATGCGCACGTTATTTCTTCTGCCTTTACGGCAGAAGTTCAGTATTGCTGGTAATCACTAATTGTTGCTATAGTTTAGGATCACTTGTTCTGGAAAAGACAATGTTTCGATTGAAAACTACAACTGCTCCGAGATTTTGAGGATTTGTAGCTATAGTATACGCACCGATAACATTGCGTTGAAGTCAGGGCGGCCGGTTTAACATAAACGTTTTCTTGGATAACTACTAGTTCGTCTAGCAAACGTTATCACGAGAATCTGAGTTGTGGGCAAAACTTTCGTCCCAGCCTGGATTCGCATCTCTCGCTCTCCGTGCAGTTGTACTACCAGGTACGCCACCAGGCACCATTTCACTCCAACTCAGCTTCGATGACAAAGATACCATAGCTTATCAGCAACTCGTATAAGGTGGTGAACCGGTTAGCCGGCAGTAAACCGTTGTGCTGAGTGCTCTATTAGATGTCAACGTTTTTGACTTGTTCTTGTTGGATGGCTGCTGATGTCACAGTTCGCATTGCAAGAGTTATCGCAAGAATGTAAGCTGTGGGCAAAATTTTGCTTCAGCCTGGGAATCCAACCGGATCTAACGTTTTCCGGGCTATTGTGCCACCAATTACGCCATCGGGCACCAATTCATCCCACTTAGCTTTCGAAACATCCTTACATAGCTACTCTGCTTGCGATGGGATTGTTTCGGGCCAAAATCACTCTACAAAGGAAGAATTGGAGAATAAGGTAGGAAAAGATGTTGAAGAGCAATCCCATTAATCGCTGAATTAATGACTGTCATAACATGAGACACGCGCATACCTTTGCACGGGCATACCTTTGCAACACGCCTAGGACTGCGCTCTTATGCCTGCCTTCGTATTTGAGCTGCGTTCGAACTTCGTTTGACTCACTTCACTGTCACAAAAGGTAACATTATATGCACTATTTGTGCCAACAACTTTCGTTAAAGTAGCATGATCATATTGTCCTTGGTGTAAGAGCAATGCGATTGTGAAGATGACACTCAAGTCGTTCTTGCTCACTGGTGAATGGCAATCCTTTGAGAAGTCTTGCTCCATACGACAACATTCAAACCATTTTTTGAGATGGCACGCTCCTTCACGCTCCTTTGTTCTGAAGTGTTAGGTTGTCAAAATGTGCCTCTCCCCTGTGGTTTAAAATTCATACATGGGGTTAGACAAAGAGTAACAGTTACGCCCTTGGATAAATATAATCAGCTGTTGCAAGTTTTCCCCGTCAATCTAACGCAAGTTTATCGATCTGATAGAAGTCTTTGCTTATCCGTGCTGTTGGTCCGTCTTGAACAAATTGCTTCTCAGAGGTCGCAACAGCAATAGGGCATAAGAACTCAAAGTTATACGTACTTTCCTTGTCAGTATGTAGCATTCAGAAAGTATTCTGAAGTTTGGGCTCTATGGATAGCATTACCGTAAAAATTTCCCACGTAAATACTCGAGATGTTCTTGAAAATTCACCTCTATACTTGATGAAATGAAGATAATGCTTGCTTTTTAGCGATTGTAAAGGAACTTTCAACTCATTGATAGGAGTCCCATAATCTGCATTCACCAGTTATCACACGTAAGATGGATTCAGAAAACACCCTCGGAAAAGGAAATTTTTCATGGTTTGCAGTTTGGTGGTTGGACTAGCAGTTAAAAGTGTTTGTATTTTCAGTAGCTCATGCGAAGGATTTTATAAAGAAGGAAAGATGTTACTCTAGGACTATCAGTAAAATAATTGAGGCTTGATCAAAGGATTTTCGAGGCTTCAGGGTGAATTACGGTCGAGGAAATCCTCGACAGGGGGTCGTACTTATCAAGGTGGGTCATGGGGGGTCGTAGCTGGGAGTGTCGACGGCGAGCACATCAGTGGCATCGTGGTGGAAGAGGAGGAAGAGCGTGAACCGCAGGAGAAAACAAGGGTCTGCGAGAAAATATTATCTAAAATATTATTTCTGCTCGCTCTTGCTACCTCGCTGACAGTGATACTGTTGTAAGGGGCGCTGTCGCAAAAACGACAATGATGAAGGGAAGCCCCAAGCAAATGAAGCGGCTTGCCGGTTATAAGGGGTACGAGATGTGTGTACTACAATACAGATTCTGTCAGTAGGTCATCATCATACATGTAACATCTTTCAATCGAGTGTACCGCCTTTGACGGTCAGATGCGTGGCGTATGAGACGATAGCGGGCAATGTCGTCCCTTTTCATATCGCCTATGCTGGAAGGTTGTAATCTTGATACAACTAGAGTGTTGCCTACGAAATATTCTGCAACAGCGAGGAAGGAAGCAACCTTTTGAGCTAGTCCTATGTTCCAGTTCCTTACGTTTTGTAATGGCGGAAAATCACATTTGTGTGGGAGCGTAGAGAATGTTTTCCTCCTCAATCTCGAGGACTACTTTTTAGAATGCCTACAAAGAGGCTGTGTGGACAATGAAATTGAGTGATAGCCTGTTGGTGGATGCTCACAGTAACACCTTCCTTTTAAAATGATGAGTTGATGCATAATTATTGCGGCTTTTTCATTGAATTTTATCCAGCAGAAACGATAGAACAATTTGACAAAAACTTGTTCAAACGGTTACTTCGGAGCATAGTCACCTTCCGCTTCAAAAACTGTTTCCCATACAGCAGTCGATCGCTTGCAGAGGCGAAGAAGTCACGATTTTCGTAGGCGACGCTTCAACATCGGTCACCAACCCATACAAGCCTCGTAACTTTTGTTGGTTCGCTTTCCAACGGTCAATTAGGGTACATTTCTGTAGGAGCTTCGGTCGGTGAATAATGTCTTCTTATCCTCTTGAGTACATCTTTCAACTTAGCTTCTGCTGATTGTTTCTTCGCCAAAAAGTTCGTTGAGATCGCGAAATGACTGCTGCCTGCCAATTTTTCTCGAAGTGGTAGGGCATGATGTGGCGAATATGAAGACGACTTTCGATACGAATCTCTGTTAATGAAAGATAAAAGTTTATTTATATGAAAAAAAGAAATAAACAAAACGCCAGTTTTTGCAGGGAAAAAGGCGCGAAAAAGCCGCGATGATTGTGCATCAACCTTTAGCTCAACAGTGGTTTTGATAAAATGCATAGGTCGGTCTACCTATCCATTCCTATCCCCCAGCAGCACCTGTCGCAGAGACTGTGTTCGCACCTATGGCTCATATTTGAAATGGAGCAATTAAAACGGCATTGGATTCTTCATGCATTGCAGTTTGCGCAGTAGCAGGCAGATTCGGCACTCTAAGAGGTTGGCACCATTTGAATTTCATTAAAATTCTTCCGTTCGTGAGAGAGCAGATGAGTGGACTTTACAAGGACGGGAGTTCATCTACAGGGAGGGCAAAGATTACGATAACAAAGCAAATTGGTCCTAATAAAGCAATGTGACTGAGAAGCCTCAAATTGACAGCATCATCATATCGGAGGGAAGTTGTAAAATACGGAACCATGTTACTCCTAGGACTAACTTACCTACTACTACTTTACTACCTACGACTTACCTACGACCACTTTCCTCAACAGGATACATCTGGAACCTTGACGAGGCATTTAGATGTGTTGTCCACTAGCATATCATAGTATCTATGTTAACACTATGATATGCTTGTGCATGTGAGTATGATCTAGGTAACATGCCAGATCCTTGGCGTTGACCTGGCTGCATTGTACTGAAGAAATTCGGATGGAAATGGAAGAAGTCGTGCCACTGCTTTCTTTACGGTCCAGTAAAATCGGAAAAGTTTGTAAAGTGAAGGTTTTATCGATTTGCCATGAAAGTTTTCTGTTTTTTTTTCACATTAGTTTTTCGTCTTGTGTTATGATTGCCGTCGTCCACCAAACGCCACTCTCAAATGAAAGTGTCTTCTTGCAATTAGCTGTTCTTGCTGATCAGTTAGGAACCCTGCATCAATGATAAAGCGCTCGATTTAGATCCTAGACTATCGGAGATCTCACAATCTTTGGTACTATCTTTTGCATTCAAGATCATTCTAGCTTGTGGGTGTTATGAAACTTTTTCCATAGCGTCCACAAACTTACGTCTAGTATGAGCAAATCAAATTCTGAGATCTTATCAATAAAAAACAATCCAAGTTCGATTTATTTTCAGGGAGCCACAACGGTTTTTCCGCTAAATATTTCAGTAGAGGTAGGGGAAATCGTTGAAAATGTGAGAGAACATTTTGAGGAAATGTTTTTTTTTTTGAAATACATCTATCCTGTCTTGAACTTAATTTTGCACAGATCTCTTTGCCTCTCGTTCTGTATCACTACATTTTTGAAAACCCTGTTCTGCCATGCCTAACATTTTTTGAGAAGACAGAGGGTCAATTTCGACCGCACACGACAATTTGCTAAGAAGCGTCTTCGAAACAAGAACCTGAGACGGTAATTGAAGAGGGGTATCACTTCGCAAAAGGGTCTCTTCTTGAGATAGTACTAGTAGGTACCTTCCCTTCCCACTTCGAGTATGGTGAAAACATCCCGGAAGATAACAACGGGCTCGCCTTCTAGGTCAGAACTTTTCCGCCCCTAATTTGCTCAAATACTTCCCCTAAAGTGCAGTTTGCTAGTGATGTTCATGGAACGTAGGAGCGCCGATCAGATACAATTAACGACTGGCGCGATGCTAAAAAAAACAAGAGAAAGAAGTGGGTGGGAAAGAGAAAGGCCGACGAGAAGATTAGAATGCGAGGCCACTAAAAGTTATTGAAACTTAATCATTGGATAATGGTCCCTGATTGAGTTGGGCCCCGGTTGGGTTTATGCTTTCGGCAACTTCCCTCTCAAAACTTCGATTCTTTACTGGCTTTTGCCTCCTTCGTTGAACAACGCACTCTACAAGCGTTTTTGTTTTCTTGATAAACACTGAGAGAAGTTCGGTATGGGTGTATAAAGTGGGTGATTCTCCTGAATTCTAATTTGCGAACCTCGAAAAGTAAAGATCTGCCTGAGTGAAAAGGAAGTATAAACGCAGCTGCTTGTCGGAAGAGTCGCGATTGAAATAAGTGGATCATTCTCTTCCATGAAAAGAATAGAGCTGTCACAAAGGTTCAACAAAATATGTGCTGTTCTCGAAGTCTAAAGGGTACGACAAGGGCCTTAAGTCCGTGTGACCATTGCTGCCGTGTGGTTCTTCTGCGTATTGATCGATCTACTGCGAATGCTCAGGCACACATCGATCTACATGACGGCATTCTCGGTGATTTCTGTATATCTTACTGTTGTGCAATCTCATAATTTCTTTCTTCTCGGCGTCCAGTGCTTCTTCGCTTCCGCACTATCCGCTGCACAAAATAAGGAGTTCAATTTCTGTAGGGAGCTTTGTCGCTTATTTCTTCACTTGTGGTACACCATGCATTCTTACCTTTCGTGTTAATTCAGAAGCCGTGATTTGATGATCCGCAACATTTCCTCAGTGCATGGAGGACACGCTTGTAAGAGCTAATCTCTATCAGGTAGATTGAGCTTTACGACGTTCGAGTGGTTTCCGATGTCAATGTTGGGCTGGTCTTTTCACTTTTGGTGATGCTGGATCACTTCCCCATCCCTTCGTTACTCCGCTGAAAGTGAGTTTTATTGTTTTGATCTTTTTTTCCTTCAGGGGTTACTATTCTTATCAATCTTCCTATCTATTTTGTTCTAACACCCTACGTAAGTGCAGCAAATCGTCCAGTGTTTTAAATACCGAAGCAGTCATCGGCGGTTTTTTACTTAGCGCGACGGCCTTTTCATTGATTTTGTGTGTCATTTTTTATATGAAAAAAAGCACTGCGGTAAAAGTCACGCCCACGTTCGCATCTTGTCTCTCACATAGCGTTCTGCTATAAAAGTGCAGCAGCGGCCGACGTAAGCAGGACAGCACTTCGCCTTGTGCATTGCTCCATCCTTGCTAGCAATCAGCCACCCGGAACTGTTTCTCGTGCTCATTCACTGTTATGGATGACAAAGAAAAACTGCTCCAGGCGCAACAGCTCAGACAGTTTGCATTTATTGGCATTACTGTGGCAACAATCGCTGCCCTAACATCGATTCTAGCAGTGCCTATGCTGTGCGTCCATATGCAGAATATTCAGTCTGGTCTTCAAGAGGAGATGAAATACTGCCGTTTCAAGAACGATGAAATGCGGAGTGAGATCCAAAAGGTTAGCTCGAAACAGTTCTAAAGCTTAGGCAAACTTTTCATAAGACAAAATATTTCTAATTTTTCTGTGATGTAGTGATTCAGAGTGATTACAGCTTGAAACGGCTCGCATAAAACGTCATATTGGTGGCTCAGGCTGCTGCTCATGTGGTATAGGACCCATGGGTCCAATGGGTCCACCGGGAGCAGAAGGCGAACCTGGAGAAGATGGACATCCTGGTAGGCCTGGAACTCCTGGACCAAATGCCGAAGACAACACTGCAATTCCAACAGCAGATGATTTCTGCTTCATATGCGAGCCGGCACCGCCAGGGGTGCCGGGTATGGCTGGGTTCAAAGGATCTTCTGGCCCACCTGGTGGTCCTGGAGAGGTTTGTGATGACTCGTAGTGTGTTCACTTTTATGTATATATCACATGTTTATATTGTTTCAGCCTGGAATGGCAGGAATGCCAGGTCCTAAAGGTCCACCTGGTCCCAGGGGATTGCCTGGGAGAGATGGTGAGCTCGGCCCGCCTGGTCTTCCAGGACAACCCGGACAAGTGCGTGCATTACAGTCGCCAATCGGCGAGCCAGGACCAATGGGACCACCCGGCCCTCAAGGACCGAGTGGAGCACCAGGCAGTGCTGGACAGCCCGGACAACCCGGACAGCAAGGTCAGGAGGGTGATCCCGGAATGGATGGATTAAATGGATCAGATGGTGAACCTGGTGCTCCTGGACAACCAGGAAACGATGGGTCAAGAGGAGCTTGCGATCACTGTCCTCCTCCTCGCACTCCACCTGGATACTGAAAAACTGCAATTAATTAATTCGCACAAGAACATGAAGCTGTCTTAATTGTCCTTGTTTCGGATGGATTTAATAAAGAATAAAAAGAACCAAATCGCAAAAATTTTGCATGTTGTTCAACCGTTCTTTGTATAGTATGATGGATTTGTTTCACTATCCCTCGACTATTCTGTATAAAATTCGGGAAGTCCTCCAATTCAGTCACTAGAAGGAAACAATACGCGGTGAAACCCCGCTAAGGGGGGGGGGGCACTCATAATATCTTATCTACATGGCTTATCAGAGTAACTATCTAATCAAAACCGAATTGAGTTAGAGGCCTTGTATCTAATCACAGCAGGGTTGAGGGAAGGCACTCATATCTTATCAAACTCAATCAGGATATCTCTCGCTGTGGCTATAGCCTGCGATTGCTACAATTGCTCCATTGATACGAAATTTGCATTGGTCGGCTTGTTTGAACTCGGAAGTTCCTGGTTCTAGATCGTTTTTTTCGCACTATCCAAGAGATATCCCTATCTAATCGCACATCAGAGCCTGTGCTCTAAACGTCGATAAGATATGAGAGCTTCTCCGCAACTCTGTTTTGATTAGATAGTTGCTTTGATAAGGCATGTAGATATGATATTATGAGTGGCCCCCCTTAGCGGAGTTTCACCCAATACGCAAAATAAATAGCACGAAAACAATTCTACAAAAAGACACTTAATGCTCGGCATTAGACTCATGTTAGTTACTGCTCTCAGATGTGTCAATGGACTTTATTAAATGGCCCTACCCAGAAGAAGGTACTCACAAAAAAGACATTGAAAGGCAGGATGTGCACCACCAGAGAGCGGCTGCAGTGTGCCTGCGAAAAGCTTGCTCATAATTGTAGTATGTGCTCCGAATTAGTTCGAGTAGGTACATTGTGCTCAAAGGCGATCCAATGGGCTGAATTCGTCATTGAATGAATGAACCTCTTCTGGCTCCCCCAGCGGCCGAAATATGGTCATAGAGCCGAGCTGCTCAGTGTGGTTCGTGATTGTAATAGGTGTTCCTCAGCATGATTCCCTGCAGAAGCTAGATTGGTGTACTATCCTGAAAGCATATTATAAAGGCTATCTTGCGGATCGTCCAAAAGCTCCGGAGTGCAAAAACTACAGACGAAGTTATCTTTCGCATGATATCTTACTGTTAAGTAACCTAGCTCAATAAAATTTCAAGTGTGTGTAGAGGAACTGCTGAATTACATCACAGAGGGTTGTTGATAGAAGCACGTTCGCGCAGAGAAGAAATGAGGCTTTTGATCACGAACAGTGATTGATGCTGATGATGGGTGAAGCTACCCCAATGCTCAGCGGTCTTAATAGTTCTTGATGTGGTAAGAACACAACAGACAGTAGTGCGGGGAGCCAGTGAGGGAGCACGTAGCGAGCAGTGACTGCTGTGATACGTGCTCCCTCACTGGCTACAAGGTTGACAAAGACTTTTTGTAGGAAAGTGTTCCATTCCTTGAGCTCCTCTTATGACAGTTGCCGTACAATTATTGGCGCATGGTTGTGCTGCATGCTCTTCGAGGTTCCAAAAGTTTTCCACCTAGGCTGTTCGATGCACTTGCACACTGTCCTCCATACGAAAAAGTATTGTCGAGCGCGCCTGAAGAGATGCACATAAGAAAGGACTCCATCACCGCAATAACGTAGATCGGAAAGTGTACCGTCTCCACGGACGTAGGGGCTAGGCCTCATTATGCTGGCACAGTGTTATCCAATTCCATCATATCGTTAATAAGTTATGTCAATTTAACTAATTTTTGCACACCAGTGTAGCGCTCACAGATCACTGCGGGTATCTGAGTATTGCATCACATTTGACTCACTAGCACTTGGTGATTCGAACGGCAGAAGAGATATGGGGAAACATTACCTTCTTGGTCATTTTCCCGCAGACCCTTATTATGTTGCGCTCTAGCCAAGAACGGCTTCCTCTGCAAAAGTGACAATTTTCTTCCTTTTCTTCGGCTGTGTTGATTGTAAGTCATTGGACGCGAGTGCTTAACTTTGAATTGAATATTACGATAGCATATTAGGTTGTCCCATAATTAGTGACTCAGATTGAACCTTTTTAAATTTAAATTTTTCTCTTCTTCATATGAAGTGCTTGTTCTTTTAAACATACATTTCTGCAATCTACACAGTACTGCCCTTCCATGGAAATCTAGTAGCTGCCTTTTCTCTGGAATTCTAGATCTTTTGATCAGAGAAAGGCCGGAAGTCGGGTTCGAGGTCGTGTCACATAGCATAAAGTTTCTTGATGAAGAGCGCTAAAGCTCAGACAAGCAAGGTTGTCTCTCGCTGGCACGGGGATATAGCTACATGACAAAATGAAGAGCTGCAATCTTGAGTATTTTCCACTAGGTGGGCTCGAGCGACTTCAGAAAAAGAAACCAGACTACTTTTCTTTTGAATTGATTGTATCGCCATCATTGCCATCAAAGTCGGATAGGCTATGCAACTAGCGAGTGCCGAATCTCAGTGGCGCTGGATAGAACAGTCATATTACCAGTCGAGAGACAATTAGAGTGGGGCATCCTCAAACGAAAAGGCCGGCTTCGGAGTAAAGTGTACCACAGATGCGGGATTGAGAGAGTGTGTACACACCTGTCAGCTGGTTGATCCTCTATGTTGTTTGCCGTTTGAAACATTCTCATCGGAAGTGATGAAGAAGCAAGCTCAAAAATATAAAAAAAAGGTTCTAGAAAAATTGAAGTACCAGCCACGGATGGCAGCATGTGAATGTGCTGACTAACTGATCAGGTAGAACAATGTGGTTGCTACCCCACAAACCATGTTTCACGCCTTCAAAAAACTTTGTTGAGAATTTCATAGTAATAAATGTAACGTGAGTCACTGATTATGGCGCACCTAATCCCTACTATATAATGCGCTATGTGTGTGTGTGGTGTGTGTATGTGTGTGTGGTGTGTGTGTGTTTCTATGTATGGTGTGTGTGTTTGTGTGTGTGTGTCACGAAAATCCCCACTCCCTTAAGATTCACATGGAGAGACCGGGCCAAGTGTAGGCGTTCTTTAAAAAACGGTGGTCAGTAAAAAAATTCATAACTTGGTTACGAGAAAGCCTATAGAGCAGGAGAAAAGTTCGTGTGGGGGTAATGAGTAATGCCTATGGTGTTTCCAGCACTGATATTGGTGGGCGTGTCGCGCACAAAAGCGTGGAGAGTTTGCTGCCAAACTTATGACTCGGCTTCGAGAAGCCTTTGAGACCGGGAAAAAGTGGATGGAGGATCGCAAAGGAAATGAAGATAAGCGCCACTGATGGGCGGAGCATGCACCAGTGTAGGCGGAGTTATCCACAAAACATTAACCCGGCTACAAGAAGCCTATGAAACCGGGGAGAAGTGGATAGAGGTCCGCAACGGAAAAGAGGTCAACTGCTATTAGTGGGCGTGACGTGCGCCAATGTGGGCGGAATTTGCTTCAAACTTATGACTCGATTCCAAGAGGTAAAATAGAGAATGGAGAATAGAGAAACCGAGAAAAAAGTGGATATAGTCCGACACGGGAGGTATATCTATTGGTATCGGTGGGTGGAAAGTGAGCGAAGGTAGGTGGAGTTATCCACGAAAAATTGTAAGTCGGTTCCAAAGAGTCCTGTAGACTGGGGGAAAACAGCATAGAGTTTGACAATGGAAGAGAAGTCAGCAGGTATTGGTGGATGGTGCGTGAGCTGAATTGGGCGGGGTTTGTCGCGAAGCACTATGGGTAGCTCAAAGAGGGCCCAGACCTGGAAAAGTGCATGAAGGTTGGCGAAGGAAGGAAGCCAAATGCTACTTGTAGGCGCACCGAGGTGGACGGAGCCTCCCACGATACACTAGAAAAATATCGGCGACAGTATTCCATTCTATTGCAGTCCCGTGTGATGCACGTTAATGCGTGCGCCGCTAAACAGGTGTAATATATTAGGTTGTCTCATAAGTAGTGTCGTTTTTCTTCGAACAAAAAGTTTTGAGCTAATTCGGTGCTTTAATATCGTCTCATATAATATTCGAAAGAGATTTGTCTGCTCTACAAAATATCCTGTTCGGCTTCTACAACCATCGCAAAGTAATTGTATTTTGGGTTTGCGAAACGGGAGGTCCAGTCGACGAAAACTAGCCGAAGCGAGAGCGAGCTCTAACTCTATTTTCCCTTTGTTGAAATGAATCAATGATGTACCCTTCCCTCATTCATGACCTCAACTGATATGCCGCTGTTAGGCTGTAGAAAAAGTCTTCGCGTAATTCTATACAAATTTGGTTGAAGGGTTCATCATTGTTGATTGGATTCTCCTAAGGGAAAATATAGGTAGAGCTCGCTGTCGGTTTGGCTAGTTTTCGTCAACTTGACCTCCCTCTTTGCAGGCTTAAAATTTAAAAATTTCGCAATGATCGTAGAAGCCAAACATGATGTTGCGAAGAGCAGACACTATTCTCTTTCGGACGGTATATAAGATGATATGAAAGCGTGGAAGTTTAGCTTGAAATTTTCGTTTTGAAGAAAAACGACACTACTTATGAGACAACCTAATATTTAATATCCTTCTATCATATGAGTCGAACGGTGTGTCAGTTTGTACGTATGTGTGTTGTGTATGTATGTATGTATGTATGTATGTATGTATGTATGTATGTATGTATGTATGTATGTAGTGTATGTATGTATGTATGTATGGTATGGTATGTATGTATGTAT
>KZ345369.1:75757-104578 GCA_002352805.1 Teladorsagia circumcincta
CCTCAGCACCCTCTCCGGGCCATCCACGATCCTTGGCTGCTCAGAACAACAAAAGAGACGCCTGCATCCTGTCCAATTTTTCAGTGCCTGTCCGAGGTTACTTGAGTTTACCAGCCTTGAGAATGGCCATATAGGGCCTCATCCGCTCAGATGAATACACCATTCAATAGATGCTGAGGAAAGCTGCTCACTTCAAGGCTCAACACAAGTTGGCAAGATTTGAGCCTGCTTGCGAAAGCATGGCAACATAAGATAAAACATGGGGACAGAACACCATTTTTCGAAAATTTTCTATCTTCAGAAAGAACAACTTTTTGGGTTTTTTTTCCTTTTGGGTAATCTTAACTCATCAAAAGAGTTCGATACTGATGGGCCGGATGGATTTCGTCACCTCCGGAGGGGCTTGCCGTTGAAGCGCCCACGTTCTTGAGAAGGAATTTTCTGAGGAGGCCCCGTTGACGGTCTGCGCCGGCTTCGCAAACAACGCAAAGTTGGAACCGGCCTTCACATCATTGCATATGAACAGTGAGGATCACCGAAAAGTGCTTCAATATCATCTCCCGTCTTTTCTTAGAGTACCGCTGCGAAAGTTCCCGAAAGTTCCATGTTTCGCAACAGGATGACGTGTCCGTCAGTGCCCCGCAATCTACCAAAGAATAGGTCAAATGAAATGGTGCTGGAGCAATAGATTACTTTGTGTGGTCTCTTTACTGCAACCCTATAACGAACCCTTGTTCAACGAGTTTGCTTTAGTAACGGTCAATACAAAATCGTGGATGAACTGAAGGCGGCTGTAAAAGCTACTTAGGCCGAGATCGACGAAGCAGCTATCGCAAACGTGGTTCCGATTATACCGCACAGGACAATCGAGGTAATCAGAAACTCAGGAGGCCTTATTGATTTCTGATCTCGGTTATATTTTTGCTTTTTACTAAGTGTGCACGTACTTTTGAAACAAAGAAAGAATTTTTCTGTAATAAAAAGTCATGTTAGCAGCTACGGTGTTTTCTAGAGAGAGGGTTCGTAGGTTATCGCACACAAGGAATCGAATGGTGGAGGTCGCAGGTTACAGAAAGCAATGGTATTCCCAAAAAAACAAAATGTTGGGTGTACACATACTTTTGAAACGCACTGTAGGATGTTTTTCTCGTGCAGGTTAGGCTCTAACATAATTGCATAAACCTGGCAGTTCCACATTTTAAATGAGATTGATGAGCATATTCGACGAACAGCTTCGGAACAACTTACTGCGTTGGAAAAACAGTACCGCCAAAAGAGAAAGCACCCCAGACGTCTTTCGAAGCAAGTCATGTCGAATATATTTTTTGGTTGATTTTTAACAGAATTTCTGATGTTATCGCATGACATGCAAAACGCAATGCAAGAGAGATCAAGTTTTGCCAGTGGGATCACTTTTTTTGAAAATCCACAAAAAATCTGGAATTGTCGTAAACCGTTTCCTGGTTGTTCTTTTTAATTGTGCGTTTCAATAGCAGGTCACAACTAAGAGAACATCTGAAAAGTCGCATTCAATAGGTCACTAAGAGAATTCTACTTAAGATCAGGGTGAATAACGGTCGAGGAAATCCTTGACAAGGGGGGTCGTACTTGTCAGAATGGGTCATGGGAGTCGTACCTGTGAAAGTCGGCAGCGAGCGCATCAGTGGCATCGTGGTGCATAGGAGGAAGAGCGTGTACCGTAGCAAAAAACGAGGATGTGCGAGACAACCTTATATAAAATATTCTTTCTGCTCGCTCTTAATACCTCGCTGACAGTGATTCTGCTGGAAGGAACGCTGTCGCAAGAACGACAATGATGAAGGGAAGCCCTAAGCAAATGAAGCGGCTTGTCCGCTCTATGGGGTACGAGATGTGTGTACTACAATACAGATTCTGTCACTAGGTCAACATCATATAACACCTTTCAATCGAGTGTACCGCCTTGAGTGACGGTCGGATGCATGGCGTATGAGAAGATAGCGGGCGATGACGATTATCCTTTTTCATATCGCCTACGCTGGATGGTTGTATTCTAGGAATTCTATATTCGAGTGTTGCCCACGAAATATTCTGCAACGGTGAAGAAGGAAGGGCCTTTTTCTGAGCGGTCAAACGTGGTCCTCGATAGATCCTCGACGCAAATTTCTCCTCCATTAAAAGACTTGAAAAAAAAGCTAAATGGACTATTGGGGAGCGCAATCCTTCCGCTTCCGAAACTGCCCCTTTCCAAACTGTTACTCTTTTGATCGCCAAATAAATTAGAGAGATATTGCCTTTTGAGTGGCAAAAACTCGCATGAAAATGTCACCGTCCTCGACGCTGACTCGACGAAATTTGGGAGACCTAATCTCCTTGCATGGAAGGCTTTCAAAGCCATTTCAATACTGTTTGGAGGTAGCGGGCCTAGCTCTATCTAACCTCTTCTATGCTCTATCTTCTATGAACTTCTCAAACATTCGCATTGGCATGGCAACTCTGTGAGATTGCAAAACTCTTTCCGGTCAGGAATTGAACCCGGATCTCGCATGTTACAGACGCGGATACTCACCACTACATTACTACTACCCTCCGTTCATGGAAGAGAATCAAAATAGGAGGGGTCGTGCCAAGACTTCGTTTTGAGGGGGGGGGTCGTACTTTTGCGACCACGTCCTCGACACGATTTCCACCCTGCTTGAGATGCCTTTCCTAATCGATGCCTTGCAGTCTATGTATAACCATAAATGTAAGTTAGGCATATAATTTCGCCTTGCCTTCGTAATTTTATTTTCGACGAAATATTTTTCTTTGATCAAAGTTGTGAACAAGTGGAAGAGATCAGATTTGGGCTCAAAGTTTTCTGCCGACTTCGACCCAAGCTTTGTTGGTCACTTCGTTATCATGCCTATTCAGGAGACTGTTTTCTGAAGATGAAAAAATTCAAGTAGGCTGCTGGACACTCCATCGAAAAACGCAGAACGGTTTGATCGCCATTTTTTCGGCATGGGTAGATTTATCCAGAACGCTGCGACTTACTGCTAAGCATCCACTTTAAGCCATATAGGATTACTGACTGCTTGAGAGAATAGCTCGCCTCGTGTCGAACTCTTCCTTGTATGGGTCAGGTCCAAACTCAGATGGTATGGGTCAGGTCCAAACTCAGATGGGTGTACCCCTCTCGCAAACGACCATCTGGCGATCTATCCGTTCAAATGTGTACATCACGCGAGGCTATGAAGAAAGCTCCCTGCCTCAATGCTTACTACAAGCTAGCAATACTGGAGTTTGCTCGCAGAAACAAAATGCAGGTGGGAACAGAAACGTTTAATTCATATGTAAAGTGAGTGAATGGTGCCTTCACAATCACCCGATATCAATAGGGTTCCGTACTGCATTCTTGGTCCTCACAGTGAGCGCATAGCACTTCCTCCCTTTTCACATGATATCGCCGTAATAGCCGACGACTTCTGGATCATTGGTGATCAACTTTCGCACAGTGAACAAGATACGTCGAGTACTTTAAGGTCTAACAAAAAGATTGTGACTAGATATTTCTGACGAGCTCTAAAAAGTCAGCCGCTTGGAGGTAGCCGGGCGTTCCATGAGATTGACCGCTTTACCAGACCTGTTACGCTTTTACTATTGATGAGAGCAATAAAAGAGCTCTATAATTGCAAAGAATCAAGACCATAGTATAAGCACAGTACCTAAATAATCGTTAGGAAGCCATTCTGAGACTACTCAGGTCTATTCAGCCACCAGTGGCTGCTCTGAAACGCTCGAAACTATTTTGAAATTATAGAAAAATTAACCACTTTGAAATTTTGGCTCGAAGCTTAAGCATGTGCAATTTATACTGGAATGGTAAAAGCGCTTAGCGCTCCTACAGCGGCAAAGGAAATAGAATAAGTAAGAGTTTATAAGGCACGCTAGTGGTGTATGGCACGATGCTGTTCCCTACACTAAATGTTTTTTTCGTGTTTTCCGGATAAAGGATTCTCAATTTCTGCGGAGGGAGTGGCAGTTGTTTCTCGTCTCTTGAATTCCAATTGTCTCAGACATGAAGCTACAGTAGCGGTCAAATGTTTGAAAATTTTTTGTTCTCGATCTCACGCAGCCAATAGGCAACGATCATGCCTCAAATTCACATATTTTGCACAAAATCAACTGCAGAACACGAGGTTGAACAGGATTTCCCAAAACCGAACATTTGTTTTGAAAAATACGATTTTTTCGAAAAAGGACGCGTCAAAAGTTCGGAAACTCTGCCATTCCAAAGGGAATACAGCACAGTACCCCTCCACTCTCAATGAGAAATCAAAAATTTGTTAATTAACAGTGTGTTTTATGATGGCATCGTTTTTTAGTGACACTGAATCAGTTATAACATCTTTTTCGGAATCTGAAGTGGAGTCCAACAGTTGGTTAGCTAAATCAAATTATTCGGTAGAATATTCTGCTGGAATGTGGATGGAACGATATGAGAGCTCTTCCCTATGGTGCACAGCTCAATCATATGTCAAATCTTGACTTGCTCCCTTTACAACAACATTTTTTTCTGAAGGCGACAATGAGAAGGTAAACCTGCATCGGATCATTGTCGTGATAGAAAACCCTTTTTGGCCAGTTTTGACCATCTAATGGGAGCATTGCATTCTTCAGTCTATTCTTATATTAAGGCCAGCCCAAATTTGGCTGGACACCAAGGAGGAAAAAATCGCCGAATTCCCCGACACACCCTCGTCTACGACACTGCTCCACCATTTCCTGACTGCCGGGATCTGGTACCTAAAATGAGGTTTCCAGTTGACAGATTACTTCACAAAGATCACACCATCTTTCAAGAAGGCAGAAGTTCGACTCGTCGCTGAGCACAATTTTGTACCTCCCGCCTTGAATCCAGGTTCGCCATTTGTGGGTGGAAGCAAGTTGGGCCATCCTGCTCTAAAAGCCCAACAATGGCCCCATATTGGGACATCTTCCACGGCATTCAATAGGTCCCATCGGATGCGTAGCAGCACATCTGCTTGCGATCGACTGAGAGGAGAACCCGAAAAAATCTTTTCGGTATATGATGCTGGGAGACAAGACAGGCCGACCAGTCTTCGAAGTCTTAGAAGAAAGTCCATTTTCGTTGTGAGTTTTTTTTTGTGGCTGAGCCGTTCTCTCTACGTTTGCTCGACTCTGATGAACCTGGAAAATTCCGATAATAGCGATTTTATAGAGGTTGAACCAATGAGAAACAGCATTTCTTCGTAATTGGACTGTGGGGTCTAGAGAAACCTCTGCAATGGAGGTAAAATTTTCTTTTTGCGTGAATTCGTTTTAAAATAACAAATCACTCAATAATCATACTTAAGTTCACAAAAGCATGCAATTGTTGAAGAGAAGAAATTATACTAGCGACGAAAACAGAAAGTTTCCAAACTTCTGACGCGCCAATTCTTCAAAAAAATCTAATTTTCCGACTATGGTGCGAGATTTTAGGAAATAGTATAGCGCATCGTATTCCACTCTTAATTTTGTACAATATGTGTAAATTTGAGACAATTTCGTTGTTTATTGGTTTCGCTAGATCAAAAACAAAAAAGTTTCCAAACTTTTGACCGGTGTGTATGTGTTAAGCCAAGAGCCATTGCTTAAAGCAACACCCCCAGATCGATTTGGTGGGGTAGAAGCGGTCGATAATGGAACTGTAGATGCCAAGTTGATTACAAAGAACGAAAGGGAACCCTCGAACAAGGAATTCCCTCAAAACAATGGACGGCGTGTCGGACAAGTTGTCTGGACTAGCTTGCATTTCTTGCTGGCGCGAGCTAGCAAGAAATGCAACTGCAATCGCGCACATCAATACAAACAAAGACATAGGCACCAATCCAAACAAAGAAATATGACAATTAAACGGATTTGGCAAGCAAAAGCAATGGAAATACCGGCAGCATCCTTGGCGCAGTTCACTTGCAGTCGCGCTAGAACCACGCAGTCGCGCATGGACCACACACTCCCGCAAGGACACGCAGCCAAAGTTATTCGTCCAAAGGTTAAGATCAGTGGCCGAAAGGCAGCTTTGTAAGACCTTAGCACCGTTGCGACGGCGTACCTTCCGTTGGGCGGGATAGAGTAGCTCACGTGTAGCACAGATGTGCCGTTGCAGCGCACCTCCGAGCCGACAGAAGCACATCTGTGCTACACGCGAGCTACTCTATCCCGCTCAACGATTGATTTTTCTAATTGACTTCTGCTGGGAATGTTGCTTCAAGTGAGAAAGAGGATCTCCAAGCTCAGGAGCCGAGCGATAGTCCCAATTCAAAAATGCTCGACAAGGCTGCCACTGCCTTGGTACGCCGCCTACGCTGCCACTGTATTAACCGCGGAGTACTAAGCGTCTGCGCACTTTCGCTCTGCCGACGTCGACGGGTCTGTCGCATTTTCCTTCACCTCATAGAGCGCTGCCTTCCCGATATTGTAACAGCCGACCTTACCAGGAAAATTTCAGTGTTTCTGTGGCACTTTTTGCCTTCTCTTCCTAACGACGTTCCTCATCCTCTGGTCACATTCAAAAGTAAGACACCAATTCGACACTTTGAGGAAATTATTCAAAGAGAAAACACGCGAAAACCGCTACTTCTCGCCCCTTTCCGAAGAACTAGGCTATGTAAATACTGTGATATTTTCTTTTTCGAAAGGTAACGCGAGGGAGGGTGCAAGAGGACTACCCAACTCCTTTGATTCCGGAAGAAGAGCAGCTGGAGCCGATAGCACATGTAAAATGAATGTTCTTCACCCTAAATTTAAGGCAGAATTGTAATTAAACAATTTTAAACAAACTTGCTTGAATATATGTAGTTATAGTGTAAACGGCGTAATACAAAAGGGATCTTTCATCATAAGCATCGCAAACGAATGGAAGAGGCCCTTTATGAACAGCAGGCTTTCATCACCTTTCATTTTCCGCCACGATCGCACAGGAGTCTTATCCGCGCGTGGGTTTTTATGATTAAAGGCAAGCTTCGCGATAAAATGGGTGTGGAAAGGGGGTGGGCGCTCACCACTCTCCTCGCATTACCAAAAGGGTTAGATGTCGTACATTCCCCGCAATAATTACGCTGCTGCAACGCGATTGCGCTCTGATCGAGCTGGTTTTCAGAAAAGATAAAAGCTGAAAAAATGAAAGTGTCGAAATTCGGACAGTCATTAAGGGACAACCCAACCAGTAGGTGATACTTCATTACGATGTGTTCGCTCGAAAATGCTGCAGGACATGATCCTTTAACACATTGCGTACCGAGCGCATCACATGGTGATGCACCCAATTAGTTGCCCGCGTGGCCACGTGCATCTCATGGTGATGCATCAGATTCAAACTCAAAGCTCTATTTCCTCTATGGACCAACAGTCAAAAACCACACACATATGTTTTCGAATATGGTGAAGAACATATCTGCTTGGGACCTTACCAACTAGAATATCAACTACTGCTCTAGTATTAACTGCTATTGTTGGAAGCTGGTGATGCAAAGTTTTCATGAAGGATTCAGGAATATAAAGAATAGATTCGAATCTCACGCAAGTTATTTCCATATGACTTCACGAATTACTACATTTTCGTATGTCAGGTTTATTTTCAGTTTCGTATTCATCATTACAACAAGAAATTGCAGTTTTAAATGAGACTGAGCATTTTTGGCGATACTTCGTCTGTTAGGACATATTCTTCTACAAGTAGAAAGACGTATTCCAATAGATTTAACTTTTAAGGGGCGAGTTCAGATTATTCGAGAGAAAGATTGCTCCCTGTGGCCAAGTGCATACACGGTGATGCATTCCGCAGGCCAAAACAAAAATCGTATGGCCACGCGCGCTGGAAAACCGTAAACGGCGCCGCTACGCAACGTGTTGAGGAACCCTGGTTAATCCGACCAAGCTAGAGAGAATAGTACAAGTTTACCATGCCGGGTGAGGAGTTTAAAACTTTTTTCGAAGTTAACGTCTCAATTGATGCAGCTTTACAAGTTTTCGAGAAGGTTTTTCAATAATCAAAAAGGAGAATGAAAAGTAAAACACTTTTTCTGAGAAGAAATCATACCGAAAAACGAGCGATTTTCTCGGAAAGTACTGCCAACAGGTGGAGTGAGCACACCTTTTTGTCTGATATCTTGATTCCCTGGTCACATTCCGAATTTTTTCCGTTTTCGTACGTGGTGAGTGAAGAGGAAAAGAAAGAAAAATTTTCAAAGCAAGAAAGGCACAAAGCGAAAATGACAGGTAAAGGAGTAACTCCACTTGACTTGGCAGCACTTTCTGAAAAAACTGGCCAGTTTTTGGCTGTGATTTCTTTTGACAAAAAAAATCGTTTCACTCGTTCATCGGAATTGGGACCATCAAAAATGTTCTTGAAAACTTGTCAGACTGTGTCAGTTGGTCACTAACTTTCGGAAAAATTTGATTTTCTTGCTCGACATGTGAACTTGTACCATCCTCTTATGAAAGTACGGTCTCGGTAAGATCAATCAGGGTTTATTCCTGCAGAAACTTCGAGGAAATATCCGTCACGGAGTCACCCTTACCAAATTCTGCGTGAACTGGCATTTTGATAATTCCTGCATCTCTTTTGCAAGGATTTTCCCTTTATAGAACTCACATAGGGGTTTTGCTTTCCCCATCATCTAAGGAACTACAGGGATAACATTGCGGAACCTCGCAGAAAAAATGAAATGCAGCGGAAAAACGTGCTGTGTATGATCACACTAGAGAGGCAAAGCAAGTTTTTCTTTCGAAAAAAAAATGAAGGTTAAAAAAATTGTTGTTCTTTCATTTGGATCATTGCATTGATATTCAGAACTGTGCCTACGTGCATCACGTCCCCACTGCAGAGCTTTTTACGCGAACTTCTTAAGATGTGAGCTTTCGGGAAATTTGTGGGTGAAAGTGTCATCGTGCAGTGCAGTGTATTATCCGACGACACACCCATGTCGCAACAAGATAACATCCACACCTCTTTCTTTTGCACAGTCCCCCTGCCTAAGTTGTCTGGTTCTCGAAGTGCAGACTGCGTTAGCAGAGATGACCTCGAAGGGTCTACGCACTTACAGATCACCTGAGTGCAGACATTATGGTCACACCACCATAAAGAATGCTACACACAATGCTCACACACAAATGCATACACCACGTAGGCCAACATAACCACAAAGGATAACGAAAATATGTGTTAAGCATAGAAAGAGACGTCTACGAAGCCGCAGCACCCTCCCCCTCAAATTTCCCGCGAAATAAGGGATGAATTGCACGAACTTGCCTGCTCCACGGCTCAACTTACCCGCGCATAATTGAATTAGCCGCCAAGCGGTAATCCACGCTGTCACAGGGTGTGCTCTACGTAACTCGTCCAAATGCTAGGATTACTGACTAAATGCGGCTTTGTAAGACTCTGGCACTATTGTCGAGCACTTTTTAGTCGCGACAGTGGTACATCTGTACTACTCGTGGCCTAGTCTATCCCAC
Organism: Teladorsagia circumcincta; assembly: GCA_002352805.1. Classification (NCBI taxonomy): domain Eukaryota; kingdom Metazoa; phylum Nematoda; class Chromadorea; order Rhabditida; family Trichostrongylidae; genus Teladorsagia; species Teladorsagia circumcincta. The sequence continues at coordinate 85,241 of KZ345369.1, forward strand.
CCGCTGAATAGATTTTTCGACAAGACATCTGCTTTGTATTAAGCCAATTCACAGCAGCTATATTCGTTATAGCATAGCATTTATACCAGTCTTGACGTCTTTCTTTGGCCTCCGAAAAGGAATCGATTGCCACACAATGTAGAGTAGTGAATACCTCATTTGCTCTACCACTGCCAGCTAAGATGGCTATCCACGAGAATGCCAAAGGACAGTTGCTCATGCGTTCCATTTCCTTCAGATTAGCACCGGTTATCGCGTTTTCACACTCTTACAGAACCTGTCTGGCAACTCATCTTTTCCTTGGAAACGACCCACCTTACATCGCCTCAAACTCCTACTGACGTCAGACCAGAAAATAGATGAACGAAACTAACAGATAGCGGCAACCACTACGCCTCAAATGAATATAGATATTGCTTGCAGTCGCACGTGTCCCTACTTCCCACGTTCCTGCATCACCTATCCCTGCATGGCAAACTCAAAATCGAGCATTGCTTCCATTGAACATCCTTGCTACGCTTTAAGCAGCATTCATTTTCTGGATAAGACGTAGATGAAGTTGAACATTATAACCCTAAACGTAGAGCCGTATCCTCCCTCAAATGGAAAGCCATACCTCGCAGCTGAAGCAACCTTTGGTTTTTTACCGGACATGGATCAGATTACCGCAGCTAAGAAGTTGCAGCCTTTCAATTCGATTTTAAAGCAATGGTTCCTCCACCGACTCTGAAGCAATGCACAATTTTGATGGGGAAACTGCCAAATTTCGTCATGTGGGAAATTTTAATACTTCGATGTCACTTTTCATTACAGGGGTAGGTCTTCAACATGTTAATTGCTTTACTTTATCTAAATTCAACTAGACACATTGGAAATTGGTATGATAACGGTTGCCAAGAAAATGATGTGAATATATTTACTACCTTCCAGAAATGAAATAGAAAAAAAGCATGTTGCGATTCCCTGAGAAAGGTTGCGCAAAGAATTTCCCATACGAATATCGATTAAGAGCGAATAGATACTTAGATAGAATAACAGCACTTCGCAAAAAGCCCATTAAAAGTTGGCAGTAACGGCAATTTTGTATTTTGTATTTTGTTGTAGCACCAGCTCCAATACCTAGTTAAAAGGCGGAATTCACGACGGAAAGACTGTCTATCAGAAATGAAGGTAGAAGTGTCACTGATGAAGGGATAAAGGAAAATCAGGAAAAATGGCCCAGGACGAAGCCCCCTCCTTGCTCGGCAATTTGAGCGTTTAGCCAGTCTTATCGGTGCTGCTCTACTCAACGTGCGACAAAACCCATAACGAACGACGTGTGCTACCATGTGACGCACGTCGTTCGATATGGGTCAACTTTGCGTGATATCATGGTGTTGCAATATAAGTACATCAAACGAATATTATTATTGTTGACGCAGGTAACTTTTAAATGATCTGGCAAACAAAAAGACAAGCGTCAAAACGAAGTCTCCACGAGCTTTATGGACAATAGTAGGGTATGCTCAGTTGGTTATGTAGGGATTGGATGCCTCATTCGCCCAAGCCTGATGTGAGACGTCGGAAGGTATGGTGTTTTTTAAAATGATTCAGTACCTTTCGGAAAAAAATAACAGCCAAGCAGCTCAGAGTAATTTATATCTCAAGAATGCTGGGTTATAGGCAAAACTCTTCGCTCGGGGCAGGAATCGAATCTATCAGTTTCCGAGGCAACTGTGCTACCGGGTACAGCGCTGAGGTACCGCTTTGCTTCAGCCAATTTACAAAAATAGGTGAAATTTTATGGTCATGTAAATTACAATGGGAGAGGTTTACACGAAGAGCACTGACTTCCTGGACTTAGTTGGCTGAAAGCCAAAAAATTGTTCCATTTAAGTGTTCAGTGAATTCCTGACGAAATGCGTCACTAACTTATACAAATGCATACTACAGAGGTGGCAAAAAAAGAGACACCCTTCTCCACGTTCAAAACGGCAGTTATTGCACTTTGCTATATTACGACCGCACGCTCCCAACTAAATATTGAAGAGCACATTCTCTTCTATCAGAACAAACCATAGTAGATTTCTACACCAATGACATGGGACACAGGAATTTGTCATATGAACGTTGTGCGCGATTCGAGCTCAACGTTGTCCTCGACGGATGGTGGACCATTACGATTTTATCTGAATGCTGGTCTGAAGGGGTATCGCATAGCCAGAACTACTCTCTATAGAAAGATATCCGTCAGCTAACCGAATGAAGATGTCGTCTAGATGCTACAGGCTAGAGCGATTGCGGTAGGTCTCACTTAGCTTGACGGTGATGAAAGACGACGTCACATTCTGAAGACGATGAGAGCAGTGAACGGAGGCTTCCGCATATCAAGGGGCCTTCCAGGAATATTTTGCCCACAGGTTTCCATCGAGCACGGCAGCCTGTGCGAGTTAAACTGATATGAGTCATGACCAAAGGACCGTTGTGTGGACGACAGTGAGGAAGTTGTATATGGTCAAAACAAGGGGGAGGGGTGTAAGCCCAATGACCAGCCACAGAGTTTGAAGGTCATAAACGGCAGCAAAGTGGCAAAGGAACAGTCTTTTAGATACCACTGCGACTACTAATCACAGACGCATATGTGGTGCTATTACCGAATATGTCCAAACTTATTTTTCTGAGGAGTTCTGATGCTTCCAGAATGAATCGAATATAAAGAAAATGCAGCGGATTCGGCGAGTTGACTAGCCCTAATAGAAATTTTGGTGAAGAGAAGTTCTCATCCCAAAGCTTTTCGGTAAAAGTCACCGCAATTTCATGGAGAACTGGTTGTGTTGATTTCAATGGTTTTCATCGCTTCCTAAGACACCGACTTTGAAGAGACTGAGGTAGGTGTGTGAAAAATCAAAAAACCGTGTTTTAGGAGAATGGCCTAAAAATTCTATAGGAGAAAAAGGAAACAGGGAACCATTCTTTCAAAAAAGCCTACCATCAGCACTTTTTCGGAGGCTTCAAGGGCGAAGTTTCTATTTAGCCTTTTAGATTTGCAAAGAATCGTTCACTAAGAAAGTATGAATGTATGAATGTTGAAAACTCGTGCGCTCTACAAAATCCGACCGCGAACTTAGAAAAACGGAACAACGGAACTTTTTTTCCGAATGAATGGCCTTTCAAAAAATTCCTGTACCTATTCGGATTTGTAGACTCGTAATTTCTATGAAGTCAAGATCTGCAAAGTGTAGAAGATGGATGTGTGTTGAAGGTGAAGTTGATGATGGATGATGCTATCAATGCCCGAAAGCTGAAAACTATAATAGTATTCGCACAAAAGCAGACCAAGAGCGATTTATTGAGGAATCGAACATCAGTATCGAGCACAGTCTATTAGGTTGAGTCATAAGCAATTGCCGGTTTGAAAAAAATTTCAAAAAATCACAACTTTCTCAAACCAGCTTGATTAAGTGCCGTACTTACAACAACCGTCTACAGGTGTCGTATACTATCCGCGAGTGAAAAATTACGTCTCTCACAGAGCTACGCAATCTTCAACGTCAAGAATCAGTGGATGTCTGTTTTGACGTGTTCGCGATCTTCGTTGTTTTTTCCCGTTAAGAAAACGAGCAGGCAAGCGGATCAATGAGTGATAGGTTGCTTTAACTTAGTTGATTGTAGAGAGCGGGAAAAAATCATGGGAGCAACTTCCTGTATTCTGGCATTCCCCCTTTTCCTGTGGATACAAACTGCGCGCAATGGAACAATTTTATGTATTGCTAGCCTCAACTTTGCGATATCCAAAGGAAGTTTGCCTATGTGTGAGCAGCAGATGTCTGTGCTAGCAGTGGTGGTATTGTTTTACGTCTGTAATGATGCAATCCTACAATCTGAAAACAGATCCTACCCCTGGTGAAGTCCACCTATTGAGGCTCGCTGAGAGGAATGCTCAATGGGTCAGTCCGGCCAATTGTGATGAGGTGTGGTTCGCTGTACTCGTCTTGCGACGCTGAGCTCAAATCCGTTTTTGGTATCTGCGGAACGATTCTTTGAAAGAAGTTGCGAGGGATTTTTCTCACAGTGGCGCCCTATATTACAGCGCGTTTCAAAAGTATGTGGACACCTCAAATAGCACATTTTAAAGGTAACTAAGAGGCTTCGTGCTACGAGACCCTCCTCAATCGATTCCTCGTAGTTGATAAGTCATCTACATAAATCATTTATGTACCTTTTAAATGTGCAATTTGAGGTGTCCACATACTTTTGAAACGCATTGTATAGGGCGCCACTGTGAGAAAAATCCGTCGTAACTTCTTTCAGTGAATCGTTCCGCAGATACCAAAAACGGATTTGAGCTCAGCGGCTCATGGCGAGTATAGCGGACTACACCTCATCACAAATGGCCGGACTGACCAATTCAGCATTCCTCGTGAGCTGCGTGCTCCCACTGTTCCGCATGTTGCTTGAGTAAACTGCGCACTCCCCAGTGACCCCTTAACGAGCCAATCAAAAGTATAGTCCGACTTGTAAGAATTCCATCTTTCCAGCGTATACAATTTCTCCGTGGCTCAGAGGGAATACGACGCATGGTGCACTGGAAGAAATTGTCAACTCACGGCTCAACCCAATAGAAGGAAAATCACTTAAATCCCTTAAGTTTCCATATGTCGTATAAAACGTTCTGAAAGAAGAACTCTCCACGATCACGAACACACCTTGGTTTATGCAAAATTTAGTAGTTAGCTCTGTTTATGGGTTAAATTTCAAGCCGGTGGCGGCTTGAAATTTATTTCGCGAATTTTTTATTTTATCGAAAATTTTCCTCTATTCGCGTTCTCTGAGCGAGGTAAAGCGCGCTGCACCTCGAAGAAAGCAAAGTAATTTTTAGCTGCCCGTCATCTTGATGATGAGCACAAATATATGCACTTACTTGGATACTTGGATGCTCGTTGTCGGCAGATGAGCACATGATTTCTTCTATTTTTTTACGCTCCTGTGCGGTTTGGACTCATCGTCCGCGCATCTGACCACGTGTTCGGCCCATCGTTCTTTGCATCACACATATATAGTGCGGACATTAAGCGTATGTCTTCACTGCGCAAGTTGTGGCTTATTTGTTCCCAGCGGTTGACGTCTAGCAATGTCCGCTTCAGCGCTCTGCGTGAGTCATCATCATCGCCCTCAGACCTCTTGTTCTCTTCTCTCTTCTCTTCACGTCTCGGATGCGTAGTAGAGTGCGGATAGTACCGTAGAATTGAATAGGCCTGCTCGTATCACTGACCGAGATGAGGTGAGCCGCATCTTTGATGCTTCCCATTGCCGCCCATGCGCCATGCACATCTCTTTCGCCTCGTGATTTTTGGGAGCAAGTTGTTCTCCATGAAGATGAGTCGACGGAGGTAGATATAGCACCCTGTGTTCGGGAGTGCGGCGCCTACGAGTACGATAGGTGACACATCTGATCGATAGGGAGAGATCGTAACGATGTGTAAAAAAAACATAAATAACTTTCACAAGGGGATCGTGAAATTTTTAAAATTAGCACGGCGAATGGTTGATTCTGCATACATTCTAATGAGAAGGATGCTTCGCTGGCAGCAAGAGTAATATTGATTTCAATTAATTACCTTGGACCTCCCAATGTAGCCAGAATTTTGAAGTCAGCCGAGAATGAAGCGTAGGAGACACTCATAAAGCGACGGCCTAAATTCGACGAAATTTTTCCAGACTACCCTAACAGACATAAATGCCAATGAATTTGAGTCGCCACAGTCGTTGAGAGTGATCTAGACACATACTAAGCATGAATATGTTCTTTTGATTCTCAAAAAGAATCGCTCGCATGCAGTAAAGATGTTCTCTTTGTTGCATGCATACCGTGGCTATTAAATCATATTTATTAGCTATGTTGCGGTCGCTTTTGTCGTTTCAATTCCAATGACACGCTCTTACATTTTAAAGTGCCTAGCGCGGCGTGCTGTAAAAACGATGATGTGCTGTAAATGGAGGATGTTGAATTTTTCAGAATATTTCGTGCCGAAACAAGCTGCCTGAGAGAGCGTGGAGACAAGGTGCGCTAATAATGTTCAAAAAAATCTTGAATAGAATCCAGCGAGTGATCACAACTGTTGTTTCCTTTGTAATAGATTGAACTAAAGACAACGGTTGACAGGTTCAAGGCGATTCTTGCGAATCAACTTCTATCAAAATTTCTCTTGTTGTCAGTGAAGCTACATGACATATATTATATTTATATAGATTGGTCCCTCACCAACCGGTGGGACCTCCCCTGCCTTAAGCCACTCCTTTCCACTCATGGCAACGAAATCTGGTAGAGGGAATACGAATGCATAAAAGAGGTGATTTGTAGTAGAAAGCATCGTCACGGTCATGACACGACATCATAGCGGCATCTCAATAATTCATTGCACCTCAAGTCTGATAGGGATTGATTTCCTTCTCTCCTCATTCTCCTCCCCTTCACTACCCTATATCTGCTACTCCACCACCACATGGACTGACTGAGGGTGTTCCTAAGACGTGTTTATAAGCCGCTTGGGTAGAACCATAATCACGCCATTGCGAGACATTGATATCGCAAGATCTGCGGGCTCCCCGTTTCTATAAGCGGATTATTTATTCCTGGAGTTTCCTTTCATTACATTTTGCAAGGGACAGGCAGAAATGAAGACGGACATACAGAAAACCGCTACACCAAGTTAAAGTTCAGTTATAAGATGGAAGGGTAGAGTGTTTGCTGTGTCTTCCTATCTTGCATTTGTGTAAATTATTTACACATTTCAGCATGAAGTTGAACAACTCAATAAGGTAGTACTATGACTATTTATAATATAATATATTTATCTATACATATAGCTGAACTTCAGGGAACCTGCTCTCGTATCTGATTCCGCGCCACAATGCTTTGGCATTTTAAAAAGTACAACTCCTCACTCTAGTTAACCAGCGCCTTTTCCCGAATGGATTGATCGTGCTCATCCCATTGAGCGAACACAACGCTTTGCAATAACGCAGAAATAGGTGGGCTCCTAAAAAATGCAGTCACTTGCAATCTTGCAGGCTGTTTTTTTCGTACGAGCCCCATTTTGACTGGTGGCAGTCTGAACTCGTCAAGAAGCTCGTGCCATTAACATTCCCAGACAACGACGTTGTCTTCCTTTACGAAGAACTCCTCCTTGGAGCATTGGAACGTTTGTTTTATATCGTTTCTACGAGGGCTTTTTAAATCTGTTTGGACTTCTTATAAATCAGCTTATGACGCCTTCTTTGGCTTAACGTCGAATGGCTTTACTACAGAAAGAGAACGCGCGCAAGCGCTATGAGACTGGTTGCTCTGTCTTAATCACTCCTTCATCAACGGCGTACGGACGCGTTTGTGTGTGTGTCGTGTCTGCGTTGGGAAGGAGGCGTTGAAGTATGTTCCACTATTCAACAGTTTTTCATTAAGATTACGCTCTCTTTAGTGAAACTCTGCTGGTTACACTTGAGCTGACATAAAAGTGTGTAACTGGTAATGATACGATCGCCGCCACCATTGCCCGGCCATGAGCGAGAAACAGGATTTAGCTCGTGCCACGGATCTCAGGCGAATAGTTTACTTTGGTATTGCTGTCTCTACACTTGCTATCACTACTGCAATTATTGGCATTCCTCTATTGTGCCTCTATCTGCAGAATGTTCATTCGAATGTTCATGAGGAGCTAGCATATTGCCGTACAAGGACGCAAGGAATTCGGGGCGAGTTTACCAAAGTAAGTGATTAATTTAAGTTCTCATTATGGTGATTCAAATTGTCTTATATCTACTGTAATATTTTGACAGCGAATTCAATATTTTCACAGAGAATTCTTCAGAAAAATTTGCTAAATATTATATATGATGATAAGGATTTTCACATTTATTTTGGTTAGGCCTCTTCTAGAGATCATTTTTCTTTTTGTTGTGCGACTGTTTGCTTTTGATTTTTTTTTTCGATTCTCACTAGAGAATAGTATCAGCTCAAGCTTCGGGTATAACTCAATACGAAAATAAAATTAAGTGTGATCGAGTACCGAATAAACACCATCCTCAGTATGTTGCATATGAAACATTCCATTCATTTATAAGGGTTTTTGTAATTACAGATCCAATCGGATCGAGGGCAACGGCAAAAGCGACAGGTAGGATGCTGTTCCTGTGGCATCGGCCCCGCTGGGCCAAGCGGACCGCCGGGTCCTGAAGGTGAACCTGGCGAGGACGGCCATCCCGGACATCCCGGTGCACCCGGTCCTGACGCTAAAGATGAAAAAGCAATTCCGACAGAAGCTGATTTCTGCTACGAGTGCGAACCTTCACCTCCTGGGCCTACTGGTGTCACTGGACCGATGGGCCCGATGGGACCCGTTGGGCCACCGGGAGAGGTGGGAACTACTTAGCACACTCTTACTTTCCATGTGTGGAGCTGTTGATCTTCATTTTTTTATTTTAGCCTGGCCCCGCCGGACTGCAAGGGAATCGTGGACCTCCTGGCCCTCAAGGACCACCTGGAAAACAAGGCGAACAGGGTCCTGTTGGTCAGCCTGGCAATCCTGGTGCCATTCGGACACTTCCATCTCCTGCCGGCGTCACCGGACCTGAAGGACCTGAAGGTCCACCAGGCCCACCAGGAGCCCCAGGCAGTCGCGGTCACGATGCGATGAATGGTCTCATGGGACCTATGGGAGACAATGGGCCGGATGCTCCGAATGGCAACGATGGCGAAGATGGTGCACCTGGAGCGCCCGGGAAGGACGGTGCCAAAGGATCTTGCGATCACTGTCCTGTCCCGCGTACACCACCAGGATATTAGTACAATCCAATCAAGAACGACTACACTTTTTGACGACTCTGGGCGCCTTCTGTGATTTGGAATTTCAAATGTTTTACGAAAAAGTTAATAAATCTTCGACACAATGTGTTTGCATATTGTTCGCATTATAGTACATCTTTCATCCATTTATTCACTAGAATTGGGTAAAGCAAAGGTTGCTGGAACGTTAACCAGCTAGGGTCGGAGGCGTCTCAGAAGGATTCTTATGGAGAAGGTTTCGCCAGCTTGGCGAGGGCAAAAAAGTGATTCGAAGAACACTCACTGAGACACATACCATCATTCATCATATCATAAAAACGTCTAGTCTCACGATTTCGCTTTAAATCGGTGGAAGTACAGGAATGGCGGTTGAAAGATAGATCGGGGAGGAGACACTATCGATTTTATCACGGCGGCCACAAAAAAAGTGTTGACAGCAAATCCTTCAAACTCTCACATACCACTGCCAAATTTATAAAACCACTGACTTTTCATGCGAAATACGCTTTGTTGGGCTTAACGTGTTCTGAAGAACATTGTAAGGAACCTCTAGTTCTCACGTTACTGATTTATCGGATCTCCCTCCGGCAACCGCCGGTACCATCCTGCCTGCGTAAGCTTTACGCCTTCCACTGTGCTCTCTTGCACTTGTGACCCCACACCTTAGATGGAGTTGTCTCTGTACAATAAAGGTGTTTTATATAGCAAAGAGCGGCTACAGTCATGACGTGGGTGAAAACAGCGCTCAAGTAGATTTTGGTCCTATTGTTGATTGGTTTACTTCCTTCGTTCCCCATCATCCTCTCCTCCCTCCACTGCTCTCCAACTTCCACTGTAATACCACGTGGACAGACCGAGGGTGTGCTCAGTAGCAGTAAATCTTTGTACAGCAGTTAGGAGTGTTGTCGCGACCTTGCCATTGCTGAACACTGATATCGCAAGGCCTGCAAACTGCTCAGTGTGTAAGCGAGTGGCTAATTCCATCAGCCTTGTTACTCTATTTCTCGAACGGACAAACAGGCACAACAAGTTATAGTGAAATCTATCAAAAGGATAGCATTAGCATACCAATTTTTTCCCATTATATACATTTTGACTACCCATGATCACGCCACCTAACGAAAATTACAATAAGTGCGTAATCGACCAACGCTCTCGAACAGACCTTTCTGCAACTGTGCCTTCATCCCAGGCCTCAATGATTCTACGGCAGACGCAGAAGCATTCGTTTTCAAGCTCAACTTGCACTCATGTAGCACGAACAATCTTTTTTGCTGGCGGGTAAGCCACAGAGTGTAGCAAGTACCCAAGTGTTGCACATCAAAACGAACAAGAGAATGCACGCTTTCAAATCACATCATATTTTTCAAAAATCATAACCATGAATAAAAAATTATGGAACCTGAGCCTGAAGAAAAGGGCGAATAATTTTCACTCAACCTAACGAGGGCGAAAATCTGCTGCAACAGCATGAGCCTGTGCGAACCCTAGGTAAAGTACCTCTAGCGCCAGCTGTTAGTGTTGACCCTTCTTTTATTGGAAAAGGTGGCTGTGACTGCCATACGTTGATTCGAAGATCCCTGATTCAGGAACCAAGTTTGCGCTAATTCAGCCGAAAGATCTTGCCAGGGCAATTTATTTAACAATTTCTGATGGTGAACTGCTGGTAAATTTTTAACTTCTTTTAAAATTATAATCCCACTCCTTTATCATCTGTTATGCATTTTTTGTTCCTCTATTCCTACTTTTTTTTCTCCTAGAAAAATCATTCTCCTGTATCTCTGCAAATTTGTCTATTGAGCAAAGGTAGCATAATCTTTCTTAGCCCCTAATTAAATTTTTTCTCAAAGGTTTGAAAGATACCGTATGTTTCTCAAAAATTCGCGAAACATTTCTGACCGCTGTTGAAAGGCGACGGCTGGGCCGAAAAGTAGTGCACCAGCATCAGTTTTGAAAAAGCCTTCCCACTATTTGCTCTGCTCGGTCGGGAGCAGGACCGTAAGGAGAAGGGGTCAACATTTAACAGAGACCTTATCTCTTCTCTCGAATAGATTGCGAAAAGCAGGGCCTGCTCTGTTTGAGACTTGAATGTAAGTGAGAAAGCAAGGAAAAAAGGGAGTGGAGCGATGAAAGATTCCAATTAAGTGGAAGGTAATAAACTTCTTCCTGTGTGGTTAGCAGCTCCCTCGTCGCCGCACTCGCTTGTGCGCAAAAACGTCACGGCACATATGCTTTCCAGATGCAGCCCATCCGTCCAGCAACGGTTCAACCCAAAAAGGGGTGTGACAACTGTAGAATTATTCAAAATATCCAGTGAAATTGCATCAAACCGTTTTCCTAAAGTCTCGCCGCCACCTCTTGACGCGAAGAAGGTAAAAATCAGATTGCCGCAAGACAAAAGCGTGGCTCGATGTAACGAAAATGCGTCTACGATGACTCTGATTGAAAATCGGTCGCAAGGCGCATCCCAGATTCAGAAAGTCATTTCTAATGCACTAGGTTTACGGGAACGTCTTAGCGCATTTGTCAACTTCTTATTCGCATTCATTTTTCTTCCTTAGTACAGCCAACAATTAGCTAACACACTCTCCACCACAATCGACGTAACACTCCTTTTCGCATTTCGCTTCTAGTTGCAGGCAACAGAAACTGAACAAGCCCACTCCGAGTAGGACCCGATCATGTGATTACCTCTCTTCTTCTCCTTTTTACAGCAACAGAGACTGATGGCAGTCTGATGCGAGGTTTGCCGAGCACACCAGGTCGGAAACTTTGCTGGACCTTCTTCGCAATGCGAGGACGAGCCTGGCCGAGATATAGTAAACTTTGTCAGATTTTCCGAGCACAGCGCCGGCGAGTCCATCCAATTGCCAACACTGTTTGTAACCAATAGCAGTGGAGCTTGTTGGCAAGAGCTCTTTGTGAACAAAACGTTCGCAGCTTCACCAATCCTGAGATTTGCCTCCCAGGTTGCAAAGCTGGAATCAGGGTCAACCCTACGTTGTTACTAGTAACAACGGGGCGGGGTCGTACCTGGCTGGGTTCGGAGGAGGAGGGGTCGTATCCGCTTCAATTGCAGGAAATTGCATGCGAATTTGATCAGCGCTCCCCCTCCCCCCGCCACGACGGCATTTTCGGAGGAATAAGTGGGTGGAGTTTTGGGTTGGGGTAGTAGGAAAAGGTGGTGGTCGAGCTGTGGAAAAGGGGGGTCGTATCAAATCTACCTTGGAGAAGGGGGTCGTAAAAATTTTTCGAAAAGTAACAACGATAGGACCGACCCTGGCTGGAATCGGCGCTGGAATCCTTGGTTTCACACGTCCGGGCCAGTAATGCATTCGTGAATGGTTGACGTAGAGAACTCACTTCTTGTGACTATCAATAAAATTGCCGGATCAAATGGGAGGCAGGTGGTAAATCAAAACGTCCGTGGGAAATTCCACTCGATAGGCTGTGGTCAGCAGGATCGCAAATTAACCACTGCCCGTATTTTCATTTCTTTTCGAGGCGACATTAACGAATAGATAGTGTCACGTGTGAGTGTCAGTGTAACCCTGGAAAAGATCTATAAATTCGCGTGCATACCTTTCCACTTTGGGATACACACGTCATTATTTGTAGCAGGCCAACCAAATTTCTGATTGTTTCTAACGTATTTGGACTTCGGCAACCAAATAATTGCAATGTTGGTTGCGAAAGGCAGCCTGGAGGTTCATTGCAAAACGTTGGGCTATTGCCGAGTCACCTCCATTGACACACTTTCTGGCAGGAGTAATCGAACAAGCTTCCGGTGAGACGATTTTTTCAGTCACATTATGATCAGAAACGGTAGTCAAGTGAAGATTATGATGACCTTACGAGTGCATGCCGACATTGGGAGTCACCTCAGTCATCAGTCTCACTCTCTGAAGCTCGCAAACTTAGCCACAGGCTACAAATATCAGCATATCCTTCGACGAAATCGGCTTCGTTGACTCATTGACAGTGTTGCTATCTTTGAGTTGCTGCATTGTGAGTCCTACAAAGGTTAAGCATTTTGGCTATTCTTGGCTAGCGGCCTCTGATCGTCGAGTGTGTTGAGGGTGTTTGAGACCGTTTTCAGTTATTCAGGTTCATGTGAGAGTAAATTAGAAGCACTGTAAGTTCAAGTCGTAAAACCTAATCACTGGAAACTGATATTGCAGGTCTGATAGCTCATTCTGTTTCGGTCTGAAGCATAGCTTGCAGTGGATTCCTGTGGCGGAATAATCTTACACGCTAACCTTCGCTTTTTTGCGTATTGTGCATTCCTGTAATAGAAAATCTTCAGAGAAATTGCTTTCCTTTTCAGAAGTGATGCATCAATTCCAAATGCTGGAATCGCACGTTTGCACAGAGCGATGCGCATGCTGGTCACGCCTATTATGTTGTAAAAGTAATAAGAAAATGAATATGAGAATTAATTAATTCTATTAGAACTTGTGCGGTGAAGACCACCAAGGCAATATAATTTAGTTACAGAGCCAGCAGGAAGCTATGAAGCGAATAGTTCTCTTCCGAGAGAACAAAAAAACTCTTTTGTTCCTCTAATGAGATGTCAACAAACATGGGACCAACTCTGACTACTCCCTCTCGATTTCACTGAGAGCCATACCCCTGGCATTGCCAGATGACTATCCGTCTGATCCCCAGCTAGAGCTGGTGCTACGTGCAGTGTTTCCAACGAAAACAGGTAGTGTGGTTGTCTATGATTGCAAAACAGACAAAAGGACTTGTTTGCGCTGTGAGGGTCAGGGGGTGGGGTGAAGAATTTCAATTTCTTAGGTGTGCCGATAAACGTGCAAACTGGTGCGGGTTCAGTTTAATATCTTTCTTTTGGCAACGAGGTTTCTAGGTGACAAATTCATTGACGGCCTGACGTTTCGACCTGATCATCTTCCTTAAAGGCCTAAACGTGGCTCAAAGTTTAAGTAATGCCATCTATATCACCAAACGCCTCCTCTCCCTAACCTGCTGAAGGAACGTTAAGGATACTAACCACAAACCCCGAACGTCCGGAGTTTTCGTCAGAAACGCTAGGGAGAGGAGGCGTTTGGCGGTGTAGATGGCATTTCTTGAAGCCACGTTTAGGCCTATGAGGAAGACGATCAGGTCGAAACGACAGGCCGTCAATAAATTTGTCACCTATAAAACTCGTTAGCAGAAGAAAGATTTCAAACACAACAACGATGTCGGGGTTCTATGAAGAGAGAACTTGGAGACTATTGGTCCGGGTTCAGTTTTTTTTTCAATTCAATGCATAGAAAAATCGCCTTCAAACGCCACTGCAATGTGGAGCAAGACTGTGTGGCCTACCATAGAAAAGCTCGATTATGGTCGTCATATTTACCCATTTCCTCAAGTCTTCCCAAAAATTGACTTCGAGGATTTGTTCAATGCTTAGCTCAGATTATGTCAGCTCAATCAAAGAGCTTAGATTGTGATAACGTACTTAGAGGTTCAAAATCAATCACAAAAATCCAAAATCCATTCTGAGCCTACTGCAAACCCTAGCAATTGGAGGTGACTCAGAATGCGAAATGAGTGCCAAAAGAAAGAATGTCTTAATCGGTTACTGAGTTATTAACCTCATTATCATTACGTGTATTATGTAAAGATGCCCGATAGCCGATATCTGAAGATTGTCTATTTGTGGCGACCGATTTGGGCAATTCTGAGAGGGTCCCTTGAGCTAGCTGCGCAGCGATAAGATTAGCAATGTTTTGGCTCACGGTTGCTCCTTATCACCTTCTATTCATGAGTATGCAATCCCTCAAAACTACCCTAATTTCCGGAAGATAAGTCCGCGCCGAAATCAGATCACTTGAAAACACCTCCGCTGGTGCAGTGCACTTGCGTTTATATTGAGACAACCGTAACTTGCCCAAAGGAGTAACTGGATGTCCTGATTACGAAAACGACATTCCCCAACGCTCGTACATGTTCGTCCAACCGTTGATGCAGCGCTCACCCACACGTTACTTACAACATTCGTCACATGTAGCCACTTAGGCGGTTCCACTCAGGTCATGAGCTTTTCTATGCGCAATACATACAGTCGCTTCGGCCACATTGTTTTCTTACTGTGAGATCAGCAGGAGTCTGAGGATTTGGAAACGGCACCCACATAAATACTCGAAATACTGTCCTGATAGGACCATAGTTTCGACAATCCATATTTACATTGTTAACCAATCGTCAGCTTGACCAATTACATGTTATCTTGGTGAGCAATGTTGAGAAAGCCTTCCATGATCCTTGTACTTAAAATATTGCCACTTATGCTTCTGATTTCAAAAAATATCCTCTAGAATACCCGAAACGGTGGAGGGGAATCAGAAGCCAGCATGAGCCCAAAACACATTGGCAACCCGTCAAACAAATGTTAAGTGTCTCCTCAGAGGACATTATCATCAGTAAAAACTAGTGAACTATGTTCCCAAATCACCTGAGGCTGAACGATGTGCACACACTGCAGAAAGTATATGGTAGCGAGCTACGTGGAATGGCTTAGTTGATCGCATGTAACCGATGCCATCAGAAAGATGTGAGATCATCAAAACAACACATGGAAAGTAAGTGTCATGATACTGTTCATGATGACTGATTTTGGCCGCTATTTTGATATTTTTATCAGATGACGATTTAACATAGAACAGCTCGGCCAGATGTTTGAATGAGGAGGGAAGTGGCAAATAACATAAACGAGGGAACGAGCGAACGACCAGACAAGACGCGAATAGCAAACCCGAAGGCATTGCGAAAGCGATGGCGATGAAAGGAAAACAACAACGAGGTACAAGAACAAGTAGGAGGTTGTCCCAATTGACCTCGCAATGTTGTGATCGTTTATACAGCAACTCACCGCTTTGTGACTGTCAAAGCATTCTTCTAAACACAGGTCCAAGCCTTGGGGAGGACGCTATAGCAGGTCTAATCGAGGTTCGGCGGTTTATTAGCTGCCTTACCAAAAATAATCTCTCTGGCTTTTTCTATTGCCTTCTTTAAGAAAACCAGAAGCGGATCGAGTGCAGACCTCACACCACACTGACGACGCCCTCCAGAAATGTGAATGCATTGTACCGATGAAATGATTAGCCTGTTTCACTTGTATTCTATCAGTTGTCACTGACTACAGCTCTCATTTACCATCTATCAGATATCAAAGCGAAAACTTATTGGAACGAACGCTTCAGTGCTGCTGGGATACGCCCATGAATTTAATTGAATATGCGTTTCATCCCCTCTTATTAGCCCTTGTCAGCTGAACTGCCATCCCTTACGGTTTCCCATCGAATATGTTGCCGTCTCACCGTCTAAATCACTTATCGGAACCAACGCCTCGCTGCTGCTGGGAGATTTAGTGTAAATTTTGTGAAATTTGCGTTTCAGCGCCTCTTATCAGCCCCTATCGGCCATTATCTCTTTTTGTCCCGTGCCGAACATGTTCACCTCCCTCCCTCTACACTGCACTCAAAAACAGCGCACCATGGTGATAGCGAAGAGCGCTATGAATTTCGTCACTCTCGTGCACACAAGCAGACAGAGCTACACAAGCAGACTTATGGTAAGCAAGATATTACATCAACGAAGACGTATAGCCTAATGAAACAAATCTACCTCGAAAATATGTTGGCCAGTAATAACACATTGCAAAGCTAGGTTGGGTGCGAAATCTGTTACGTGCTGCATTGATATAGGCCATCGGATGAAGAGGGAGCCGTGCACATTGGCAGGCAGGTGAAACAGGTTAAAATGATTTCAAGTTTTTTGCTGTACCCATTTCAGGGAAACAGACTCTTTCGGGATTTCAGTTTGTTCTCGCCTCTCGGTTCACCTCGCAGAAAGTGCAACTGAGTTCGGTGGGGGACTCTTAGGTATCAGTTGTTCGACGACCATGAGCTCGAAAAGTCTTATTTCGCAGAATGTTCGATCCATGACTAGATGCCCTGTCCTGCTGAAACGTCTATGTAATGTACTCGAGTGACTTCTAATTATAACAGAAATCAGACCTTAGGAGTGTCCGGGTGGTCTCACACACCAAGTTTTTCAATTTGGCGGTACGGAAGTGGCGAGGAGGGCGAGATTCTGCACTTGATGTTTTCCAGGTGCTAGCTGTAGTCCTCAAATCCTTTGGTGGTTCCTGTTTATTGAAGCGTTGAACCATTACCTATAGAAACTTCTTTGTTACCTCAAACTGTCCGCTAGATGTAGCGTCCCACAGCCCTTTGACGGTTCAATTTGAGTGATTGCATACCGCCATTTGATTGTTCCACTAATTTTGAGAACTATATGATATAGGGTGAGTGTGTAAAGAAGACATTGTTCTTCATCATTCTATGCCTACAGAAGAAAAGCACAAATAAGAGATTTGCACAAAAGTGGGTTTTGGTCGTGCGCGCTCGCGGTTAACACAATTTCGGTCCACCCTGCGCACATAGAAGGGATTGAGGTTCTTTTTTATTCTCTTTGAAATTCTAGTGGAACTTTTTACTTTGCAGGTATGGCATTTTAGAAGCAACGTAAGAACTGCTGTGCTGACGTTTATTTAATTTACCCTCCTATCTCGAAATGAGTTCTCATCTCTAAGAGTTTTTGAGTTGTTTCACTTGCCAGCGAACATTTAATCTTTTATTTTTTTCATTATCGCGCTGTAAATTGCATATCATTTAGGAACGATCGCTTTCTTCAAGCCATCGTTGCTCCAATCTGATCCGCTGCGCCCATCACAAACATTACTGCCACGACATGGATTCGTTATCGCCACGATATGGATTCGTTGCAGGGTCGGCAGGGGAGGGGGAGAGGGCAGCGTCAACCGCCCGGTGGACAAAGTCCAACGAGGAGATCGAATCTGGCCGACCGGAAGGGGGGGGTCGTATTTGTAAAAGTCAACGTCGCAATACATAGGTGAGAGGTATAACTTTCGAGTGCTTCTCCCACTATTGCTCACAAACGAGTGCATGGCGCACCTCAGTGCGGAAGAACTGCTGCAGAAGTGCCCATATTTGACTGTTAACGTACACAAATATGCTCCAATGAGGACCAATGCCTTCAAACTGGACCTAGTAAAAGCGAGACATCTGGGTAAATTGACTGCTGAAGGTTACAAGGAAAGTTTGGGAAAAACTTGCCTGTCGGCAACTTCCTGCAAGTTTCAGTATGCGGTGGGAAGCACTAAGCTTTTACTCTGTCATGGTGATCAGTATTCCCCATAGAATTGAGTTTAAAGAGAGCTGCGAGCGTTTGAATGTTGAAAACTCGTGGTTTCAGTAGAGTAGCCACTTGGAGTTCATGAAAAAAACGAGACTATTTTTGAACGGTTTATTTTGGAAACGAAATCAAGTATTCTTTGGAAAGCACTAACCTTCTAGTTTCTTCAAGACAAGAATTACAAAATGTCGAACTTGAAGAAAGTTAAGTTAAGAAAGTTATAATAGTTCAAAGCCAAAAAACCAGCGCTCGCTCAGTAATCGGTCCACGATTTCCCCAAAACGGTCCAAGGGAGCGATTTCTCGACTCCATCAATTTTAAAAAGAACTCAAGTCTTAGTGTGAAAGCTCTAATCTTCTACTTCACTCAAGGGTAACAAGAATTGCGAAAGGTTGAATTCGAAGAAAGTTATTGTCATTGAAGGCCAAAAAACCCAGTTGTGCACAAAAAATCTCCAACGGGACGATTTTTTGAGGAAAAGAAGGTCACGAAAGTTTGAGTACTTTTTGAAAAGAAAACAATCTATACTTTCAAAATTTTCTTACCACTTCTCACATATTCTTGATTGAAGCAAAGTACAGCCTTCCAAATGAGGAAGAGCGCATTTGTGGAGACTTAATTCTCTAACCCATAATCAGAAAAGTTTTGCAGGTTTTGTACAAGCGTGGTAGTTCCCTGGAACTAGCAGCCACGTTGATTACAAACCTGCTTACCGTATTAAAACACAATATTGACGTTGAAGCGATTTATACTTATTTTGAAATTAGTAGTCCGCCTCTGTCTGTCCATGCTGGTGCGAGGGGAGGATTGTGCGCGTGGGAGGGGGAGGCGTAGTATTGGGCCAGTTGGGAGGATGGAAGCAGTAGGATCATCATTGTCGGATGACTCTAAAAAATACAAACATCGAGAAGTGATCGATGTCATGCGAGCTGAAACCTGTGCGTTTCAAATTTTCCAATAGCAATATTTTCCACACACATTAATTCTCGTGCTTCAAAATGGCGCGTAGTAATTTTAAGCTACTTCAGTGGCTCATTACGACAAAATTCAAATTTATCGAATAATTCCAATTTCTCAGATTCCAACGGTTGTTTTATCTTCCGAATATGAAGAGATGTGAAGCACATCATCCCGATGTCTCGCGTCCTTAAAGGAGGACTCCACGGAAAGGACGAAGGTCGAGTTAGGGAGAAATTGCCTAGTGGGGAGACCGGCGAACACCCTGAGGGTGAGGACAGGCACGCAACCGGCAGCGGCAGATTTGACCCCGGAGAGCTAGAAGGGCCCAATCT
>KZ345369.1:104773-123816 GCA_002352805.1 Teladorsagia circumcincta
CACACCCGTTATCGGTCGCTGTTACCCCGCAATTCCGTCCCTGAGTTGTGCCTTTAAGTGGGCCCAATCAATTGAGTTCGCTAAAGAAAAATACCGATTCAGGTGTGAAATAGCGTTAAGGGATCCATTAGTCAACAAGAAATGCAGTCTTCAGCGTCAAATTCATAAGCATGTAATCGCTGAAGTTGAGATTAGCTGAACACACTTCCACACTTCCTTGGAAGAGAGAAGCATTCGAGGATTCCGAACCAGCCTCTATCATTGTGCAATATCGCCTCTGAAAATAGCTATAATGGATGAAAGCAAGTCAATGCAACGAAAAAGTAACTTTCGGCGGTGCGCAGAAATCCTCAACGTGGCCATTTTTAGATAGTGGACATATTGAGCAGTTCTAGTAGCCTTTGAATATGGCAAATCTTATAGCTTATAAGGTCGTGTTAACGTAGGAAGGGAGCATACCTGGGGAGAAAGTGATAACCATTGACAAGATCTGATAAGGGACATTAGAGCGTAAAGTCACGAGATGCATTGCGCGCGGCCCACTAGCAGTGGGCCGTTATCACCCGATTATGATGTAGAGGGTGAGACGTAAACTTATTTGATGGGTGACATAAGTTGATAATTGATAGCAACTGATAAGGGGCATTCGAACGCAAGTCTTGAAAGTTGTAGCGCACACCCGGCAGTTGTCATTATTTGGTCTCAAGATATGATATAGGGGATGGGACGGGAACATATTCGGTGGGAAACAGAAAGTGATAACTACTGGTGAAATCTGATAAGGGGCGAGAAGAAAATCAAGAATCAGAACGCAAAAGTCACGAAAAGCATGACGCGCGGCCTAGCAGCAGTGAGGCATCGTCTCCCAATATGACGTAGCGGATAAGACGGGAACGTATTTGGTTAAAGACAAAAAGTGATGACTACTGAAATCTGATGAAAGGCGTTAATAAGCAGTTTTCGTGAAATTCATAGTGCAGGGCCCAGCAGCGAGGGAGCGCTGTTAAGACGATATGAGACTTTGTGAATCGAACGATTCGCTAGCGATTCGCTGGATACGAGCGCTGCGCCAGCAAATCGAACGTTGCACCAGCGACTCAATAGCGGCTGGACCCAACGTTCAAACGAAGAGCCCCCACTTTAAAACTGTGTCTAGTGCCCAGTGACGCTGTTTGGAAGTGGCGGTACTTCCATTGAACGTTGGGTCCTACCACTTTTGAGTCGCTGGTACATAGTTCGACTCGCTGGTACATAGTTCGATTCGCTGGTGCAAAGTTCGATTCGCTGGTGCAACGTTCGATTCGCAAAGTATGACATCGCCCTTGGCTGGATATGATGTGGAGGGTGGGACGAGAACATATACGGTTTGTGACGAGATGGACAACAACAGATAAGGGCTGATAAGAGCAATCAGCTTCGGAATAGAGAAGGAAGTCTTCAAGATGCTTGGTAAGAAAAGCGTTTCATGCCATCCGCAATGTTTTCAGTCAGCATCGAGATCCAGTCGACCACTGGCATGCCCGCGCTTTCTAATGTGGTCGACGTTGTGGGAATCCCGGTGATCTGTTTTTAGAATCACCGGCATGAGAGGTTATGCAACCGCTAAACCCTCCCCACTTCGAAATGTGGTAGTTGATTGAGCTAGTAATAGCAAGCAGCTCAAGTAAACGCATTAATTACCCAACGGTACTTTGACATGCGCGTGGTAGCGATCGGAGCCAAACTTAACACGTTGACGACATAGCGTGATTTGGCTTTTTTTGCCGCCTGGGACATGAGCAGTTTCGCGGGCACCGCCGCCGCGGCAACTATGTATGCCGCCTTGTCTCATAAGGTGCGTTTTTGGAACCTTACAAGGAAAACATACTTCCACAGGGGGTAACTTGAGTAAGCTCATTGACATGATAAAAATGCACACAGAAGTGGCCTGTTTACTAGAAGTTCCTCTTAATTAGACGCCTGTTCAGGCATATAAAATGGTTGAAATTGACTATGATGTCATGTAGAAGATGCTCTGCAACTGGTCCATTTTCTGATCGAATCGGATGCTGTAACTTTTCGCGGGATTGGTATGTTCTCTGCTTATTTGCTCGTCTATACACACGTAAAAATCGAAGTTCGAAGTGGACTGAGAATTTCGTGAGGTTCAAAAACCCCGTTTCCAATCTGCATATCTAACCTATTTGTGGACCGAGTCGTTTATGGTTACGATGGTGTATGTTCTAAAAGATGAAAACAAAAAACCTAGGAAAGAATTGCGCGTTCAAGAAAAAACTGAATGTAAAGGGTGTGGCAACTATAGTTGCCACAATGTCCCATGAGGTGCAAAAATGGCGGCATACATAGTTGCCGCGCTGTCGTCAACGTGTTAATTTCGCGAAAATTCTCGACGTGTCTATTTTCTAAATACTAGACGTGTTAAGCTGCTTGGGAAATCGCGGAATAAAGCAAAACTTCTAGTTTATGAAGATGTGTTAACTTTTCAGACTTGGCATTTCTGAAAAAAGTCATGGCTTTGAAAAGTGTAAAAGCCTGCGCTCATAAAGGATTTATCGATTTGAATTTGTCATTTCTCATCTTTTTAAACCTTTAACATTGGTTAGAAAGAGCTGAGAAGAAAGTTTTCTTCCACCTTGAAGGGAGTTGTATTCATTTGATCATGTGCTTGGATTTGGCGGACAAACTGCTTGAAGTCAACGTCTACTTACAGTTATTACACAGCTGGCTTATAGGTTTTTAACTCAGACTCATCGCTTTTCCTTGTTCCTCGATTGTTAATGCTTCATCTTTGACAATTTCTGCTTGGTGATGGCTTTCATGGTGGCGGGTATGGAAGAAGAATTCAATTTTTTGAAGGAAAGGTTTTCGGGGAAGGCTAAGCAAGTTCTTATGCTCAGCTTGTAATAAAGCCGTTCAGTAGTTTCACGGACTTCAGCCGCTGGGGGTCGTACTCGGAAATTTTCCTCGACTCCTCGCTTGACCTGATTCGTTGCTGCCACTCCTCTCCGGTGTGGCCATTGCCGTGCTTGCTCCATTAATTTGAACAATGGAGCTCTCCAGGGCCACAATCAAAAACGAACCCCTATTGAAGTATTTCCATGATTTAATGAATATTTCTATGTTTTGTTGTTTTCATTTGTGCTTGTTTTTCGGGTTCTTGTGGTAAAATAGCGTCATATTGCCACCACTTTACAAGCTGTTCCAAGCAATATCTGCCACCTCAGGAGGAGTTAAATGAATTGTGAATCCCTTACTGTACGACAATGCACAAGTACGTATTGTGAGGGAATATTAGGGACCAGGAAGGAACATGCATTGTATAAAACCGATTTCCTGTCGACGACTGTGGCCTATTTAACTTTTTGTTTTCGTTTCCTGGTATTACTTGAAGTACAGAGTTTTTTGCTAGACTACTTCATGATGCGTAGCGCCATCCTTTCATTCAGCAAACATTGACGCTATAGTGATTTACATCATCTTCTTTATGTTAATGTATGAACACTTTGTTTAACGCCATGCAGTTGTAAAAATTGACGTGATACTGATCGCCATTTGCCACATGTGCCACGTGGAGCACCTTGTTAGCACCAAACAGAGTAAATAAATAGAATGGCCTTCCATGAATAGACCTGCATTTACCGAAATTCAAATCCCAGCAAATAGTTGATCGTAAATTTTTAGATTTGCTGCTGTTTTTATACTCGCTCTAGATTGCATATAATTCAGGAGCTATCACCACGCCGTCGTTGCTTCCAATCTAAGTCGCCTCGTTCATCACAAACATGGATTATGGCCATGACATGCTTTCCTTGCTATCACTCATTTCCGGTGGGTCCAGGGATACGCCATCACTGCCATTTTGTTGCCTGTCCATTAAGGATTGAGTGGCAGCGAACACGCTCCACAATTGTAGTAGCAAAGCCTCGGAGAAGGCAAAGGCTGGGTCCCGCAATGATTGCTACAGTACGTAGCATTTTCGTAATCCACGTGACATTCTCCATCGATCGCAATGGGGTCAGCGCAGAGTAATTCTTTGCCTTCCCCCTTTCTTCGTTTTTTGTTTTATTATATTTTTTTGTATTTTCGTTTTCACTCATTTTATTAGGTTCCATTTACACTCAGGAGTGAGTGTAAGAGAGGCGTAATAATACCAACATGGAGCAGTTTCTTCTGAGCAACCCTGTGCCGTATTTCAAAGAATACCATCTCCAAATTGCCTGCTTGAATTCGATAACAAGTTGTTGTTTAGATATGTGGGTGAGGTTCGGGACGTGTTCACAAAGTGTTCCGATATTCACTATTCTCTCGCCAACTTTCCCTTCATAAGCGCTAACGCTGGGGAATGAGAAGCAACTTTGACTGTCTTTCATCACAACACCTTCGGAAAACGGCTTCTGATAATGATTGCCTCATTTGTATTCTGAAAAGAAAAATTTGCAAATTTATTTCATTGTTGTGTCGGTTGCATAACCGCAAGCACTCTATCCCTCAATTGTGACGTCAGTTGACCTACGTTTGATTGAATGTGGTAGATCAGGTATAGATGTTTTCATGAGCCGCAAGTGGAGTATTGACCACCTCTTGCTCACGCAATGCCAACGAAGAGGCACCGGAGCCGTCAGCGAAGATGCCGGAACGGTTGAGAAGAAGTACTTCATTGGATGGGAATGCTGATGGGGCGTTATAATTAAAAAAACGTTGAAAACGTGTAAAACGGATAGAAGGGTAAGCGAAGAGGTCATGGTCGTGGAGACCAGGATTTTAATTCGACTATCTTATTGAATATTATGAAAACAAGGCTCACAACAATGGCAAAAATATTCACAATCTGTTTAAGATGAATAACTCAATCAAGAGAATGATGCATGATGCCTGCCACCACCACGGTCATGCCAAATTTCTGATGCAACCTTTGACCGACATCTAGGTGGATCGAAGGCGGCCTGCGTAAATTCTGAATGTCCAATTCGAGGATCGGTCTTTCAATTGACCAGCTGTTCTCTTGAGGTACACTCATTGCAGCAATTCTACGAAGCGATGTAACATGAAAAGATCAACAATCCACTTCTTGGAGATCGAACGTTAACTGCCGCTGATGCTAGCAAGGTACTCCTCGGCCTTGTTCGACCTCACAGAGAAAGACGTGGCGAGACTAGCGTGTTCCTGTTTTTTCAGTTCAAGTTCACGTCTACCCTCACACGTGCTCCGCTACTCATTACAGGAAGCCAGTTCTGAGCGGATGGAACTCTACTTTATTCCCAAGGTACAAGCTGTCCGTTGGAACGCGTATGGGGTTTGATGAATGTGAAATTGAGATCATGTTATTTCTAAAATTCGAAGGTGTCAAGCAGAAAAGCCTACACGGTGACTCAATTTCGCTTAAGCTGAGCTGTCGGCCGTCAGCTGATCGTGATTTTACTAACTCAAGGTCCGAAGCCTGGCCAATCTACATCCGCTCTGGAGGACCATCGTTCAAGAAGAAGAATCAGATCGAAAACGGTACTTAGGCTGGATCACGTTTACAAGGACAAACGTTTACTAGGATATGGAAAAAACTTCTGATCGGAATGTTCAGAGGGGCAGATACATATTCATGATCTGCCTAGTCACTCAACTCTACTATTGGGTGGACCCTGTCATGACTCAGTCTTCAAGAAGAACTTGCAGTGCTGAGCAGAATGCGATCCCCATAAAACATAATAATACTACGTGCTTCAGAACCTCCACACTGACAAACGGTGTCACCCATTTCGGTGTGGGTTTTATAGCTAAGGCAGTGATGAAGGAAATGTCTGTATAGCGTGAAGCGTTCAGAGCCTTGGAAATTTTTTACGACCTACCGAATCTTCTAAATCTTTGCATGATGCCATTCTGCACTTTCCCGTGCGGAAGAGTCGGCCATCGACTGGTTCTGTTTCCCAGATTCCCCTTCGACGGTGGCCGTCGTACGTTTGCTTAACTGACTCAAGATGCGAGTATTCAGCTCGTTTGCGTCCTCTCTCCACTGTGTTGTAACTTAAAAGAACACCTACTGGAATTTCGTACAGGTCAAACGCCGATTACGAACACTTGATGGCGCACGAATGCACGCCGGATACCCTACATGTAATTACAGAAGGTGCGACTTGTGAACTGTTCTACGATTACTTTGTTGTCTGCGACATACACTCCTATTTCGTTTTGAAACGAGCATTTTAGCCATGTTTTCTCCACATAGCCGCGTGCTGGAGGTGTACGTCCGATGTGCTTGCAGGAACTTTATCGCATCATTGCCGCTGCTCGCAACTACACTTATGCTGCAGAGTTCGTTCTGTGAGTTGAAGACCAGACGCTGTCTCTGAGAATTATGCGCACTTCGAAGTCTCTCCTATTTATTCTTGCACTAGGCATCTAATGAAGAGAGATTTATGCTTTTAGTTCCGTTACACGTAAGTACCTGCTCGTCAAATTGAAAAAGGAGACACAGCGACAAAGCAATGAATCCATGGACCGTTCGCATGCCAGCGTCACTGCAGGTGAAACGTTTAGGTAACCTGTATTTGTGGTTGACTAGTTGTAGCAAAGGTAGAAATCAACCCTTCATCTATTGGGCCTTCCCAGGACGACTGTGTACTTGAAGACAACTGTCACGTGCCGAGATTATGCATGGCGACCGGACTTTCGGTTGGTTGAAACAAAGACGAAGAGTGACAGACGATTCGTCGAATTTTCAGGAACAGCTCAATCTGCGCAATGGGAAGGATGCAAATGATGCAATTAAACAACATTGAGTGGCTTGGAAAGGAAGCTGCCAATTTGGCGAAAAACGATCCCTGGTCGAAATGAAGAAGGAAACTCTAGATTGGTCGAGATTCACAGATTCAGGTTTGAAGATTCAAGATATGCAATAATACCATGACTGTAGTATTCCTCTTTGGTCACACGGTGTAGAGCTACCTTCGTCGAGCTGCTAGATGGTATGATAGGCTAAATTACATACTTTTACATCATCTTAGACATTATACACACAAGGGAATTTTCTTCCCTTCAGAGGACCCTGTTCCACTTCCGCAGTTTGCAAATTTTGAGTCAGCGAAATGGGAGGTCCAGTCGACGAACAATAGCCAAGCCGACAGCTAGCCCTGACTCTACTTCCCCTTAAACGGAATGAATCATTGATTTGCCCTCTGCTTAGTCACGACATCTTCTAAACATTCCGCTGTCATACTTCCCAACAGTCGTACCGCTCCTTTTCCAAATTCGTTTTCCTCCAGTACTCGACTGTCAAGCACCATCACTTGGAATTTAGCCCCAAAATTCTTACCGCTGAGACATTGGAAAGCTAGAGGAATGTTGAGTACAAGCCATGACTGAGTTGAGAATGTAGTCTGATTGATTTTTTTTTCGTGATGAGAATATTTTTGGAAAAATTGAAAATCGACAAAAATGGCTTATCGGTCATCCAGAAAAAAAAGTTCGAGAGGAAACACGAGAAAGCTTTTTTTCAAATCTAACAGCGGAATTATCAGAAGAGGTAATGAATGAGTAAAGGATACATCATTGATTGATTTCTCCAGGGGAACATTGAGTGAGAACTAGCTGTCGGTTTGGTTGATTTTTGTCGACTGGACCTCCTGTTTCGCATACCTCTAATTTAGAAACTCCGCAACGGATGTGGGAGCTAAAGAAATTTTTGTAGAGCAGACAATTTTCTTACTAAACGTATGTAAAATGATACGAAAACATGGGATTTCAGCAGAATCTTTTTTGTTTGGATAAAAACGACATTGCTATAGGACAACCTTATATGTATAATACATTGATAAATGAAATTATGCAATACAATTCGAATAATTTACATTTCAGGAATACAATTTCATTAAGGAAGATCAAATTTGTGTTGTACATATAAAAGGGTGTAGTGAAAGTCATGAATGCATTGCTTTCTGAAGCGGCAAAACATAATTCTTTCTCAGATGTGCTATGGTCACTCCATTTTACTTTGGAGAATCAACAAGGATTTGCATAGATTTGTTCTGTAGCTTGTTGCATCGATAGTGCTTGATTCAGAGGGAAATCAGTACTAGATGTTGTGATAGTTCAAGTGAGGAACTGAACAGCACAACACCGCCTCTGGATTATCTTGAAGCAAAGCGCTTTCCACCCTTCAATGAAATTCCTAAACAAGGTTAATGTGCTACCTTGTATATTTGTAAAATAAACTGTTTCCTATCGACTACTAACAGTAAGAGGTCACGGTTTACAAAGATTACATTGGCCTCCCCTGCTCGCTCGTACAACTTACATTTTCAGTGCACTTATTGTGTGGAATTTTACACCTTCTACTCCTTTGATAATCTGAATTCACGTTGAGGCTGGTGTCAGACTTTGCGAAACCAGCAAATCGCGGGGTCCGAGCGAAGCGCCTGCCGTTTGAACAATACACCAGCGGTTTGAACGATGTGCCGGTGATGATCGGAGCGCTAGCGACTTGATAGTGCTCGAAAGTATCGAGAGTGGTTCTCGTTCACACGATAGCCCTCCCACCTTTCCTGCGCTCACTAGGACATGAGATGTCGGTCAGACTCCACGATGGTGACAGCGATGGGCGATCGCGATCGCCCATCGCTGTCACCATCGCTGGCCAATCGCCCGTCGCCGGCGTTTGGCAAGCGATGGTAACAGCGATGGGCGATCACCAACGTGGAGTCTGACCGACATCTGAGAGAGCGAGAGAGTATGAGAGCCCGGGAAAGTGGCAAGAGTCAACGTGCAAATCAGTGGGATCTCGCCACTCCCATAGACTGTAAATCGTTTGATTCGCTGGTGCATCTTTCAAACCGATGCATCGTTTGTGCCGCTAGCGTGGTTCGTTAGCTAGTAGCAGTATTCGTTAAGTCTGATAACGGAATTAGACTTTACGCTAGATGACATGACAAGGTTTCTCTGCACCTATGTTTGCAACCTGATTGACTCACTTTACTGTCCTATCACACTCTTGCTATCCTCAGAAGCTCATTTGTGAGTTCGGATGAAGAATAGAATGGGCGTTAATTAAGGTTTCATCGATGAGGACTACGTTTACCTGTCGCTGAAACATTCTCATCCGTGGAATAATACGACACCCGTCTGGACCATGCAGACAGACGTCCCATCCTGTCTGAGAGCTGAGCATGCGATGTAGCGACATCAAAACTGTGACGATTATCTCTGTGTCCCACTATGGAGCTCGTTGACGGCACAACCTAGGCAGAAGTCGTGTGGACGCTTTCTTTCGGTCTGTGGGATAAACTTCTGAAGGTCAATCACATCTGTCCCATTCCCGTGCACGGAAATAACTCGACAAGAGGCTAGGGCCTTGCGAAGTGAGGCTGCAGCCACAGGTTTTTTCTCCTCTACCAGGCTTTAATCTGACCCCTCTCATCTGCTGCGCTCTCTCGCCCCATACCCTCCCCTTCACGCTTAGTTTCCCATTGAATTAGCACAGCCTATCAGGAAGGTGAGTGAGCCCTCAAACAAAACGGTTTCGACGGACTCTTTCCTTTTTTCTTTACTGCTGGCCCATTTCGCATCATTACATTCGTACACGTTTGCAAGAGCCACATCGTTTTGGTTCTGTGGCGGGTCTTCAAGAAGCAGCAGATTCCAATAAATTGTGTTGCTATTAAAAATGTTGAATTCGGATGGAAATATGTCTTTCGAAAACGGAGGTCAAAAACCTTAGCTTCGAAGAACGCGGTCCTACATTGAAGATGACTTTCTACTACTACCGACTAAGCTCCCTTCCACTTGTGACACCAACACCTCGTATGCGCATGGGTTGGTTTTCCTCCTTCGTTCTGTAAGAGCCACTTTGAATATGTTGAGGGATCAATTTAAAAGAGGAATCAGTTACGATACATAACTCAGCTGAATCGGAAGAGTTTCACATCGCGGAGATAAGCGCCGAGGACGAGGAGCTGGAGCTGGCTGAGAGGAGCTCGCCGTCTTCTCCGCCGGCCTCGGGCTCAGCGGGCTATCCACTGCTGTGTCGCCACCCGTTTCGCTGTAGTGTATTTGTCTAACAGACAATAAATCCGAATCCGATGTCATGTAAGACAGATGGAAGAGAGCAGGAATCTCACTGTTCCTCCACTGCCCTCCAGGTGCCAGTTCAGCACCATGTGGAATTACCGAAAGTGTGCTCATTAGTTGTTTATATAGCCGTTGGAGAAGCTATTACAATCTCGCCAAAACATTGAAAGGTCAAGCCCTGCGAGCTGACCGGTTTTGTAAGCGGTTTGTTTACCATAAGCTTCCTTATCACTTTATTTTGTGGACGGACAGACACACCTACCTGTAGGGGTGGAGCATAATATCGTCGCGTTTTTTTTTTGAGCTTATAAACTAAAACAGTAAAAAAGGGACTAAAAATCACGTACATCGTTTGAAAATGCTTTTTTCACTCTACAAAACGTAATTTGTCATTATTTTCAAAATTTTATTTGTACTCATATATAATGGTCAGAATTCGGAAAACTGAGATGGCAAAAATCGGCATTTCGACAGCTGCTGTTTTTCGGTCCACGAAGAACGAAACTCCCTGCACTCTGAATTAGCTGAATTCCTGCGAAATGGAATAAAAGTCGTAAATAATGAGACAGTGAACATCCCTGATCAGTTCCATATTTTTATTTTTCTTCGAAGTTTGCGTGCAGAAATAAAAGTTCTACGATATTATGCTCCAAGCCAATACAAATCCCAATTTAGCGGTTTATATAATAGAAGGACTATTGGTTTCCATTCATGTTATTCTTCAAGCTCCAGAGACGGGAAAGGGTTAGGAATGCACGACGACTACGATAGTGGTTCAGTTTGCCATCCAAAATCCAATGAAATTGAAGGGACCATTACTGGTCTTGTGGCCGAAAAAGGAGACTAGAAAACTTGACAAGGCGATAGGTGACCCTACCGTCTTCAAGGAATTGGAAGCATCGGCCACTGGTCAATTGGCCAAGTACGAGTTCTTCCGTTTGCTTGTCGGTAACTACGTTTGATTTCTCATCCACCCCCTATCAAGGAGCCTCTTCAGCAAGTTCAGCAAGCCTCCCACTAAGAGATTCGATGCACGTTCTGCAAAGAAACCTCCGGAGCCACTCCTTCCATTGGCTAGCACTTATTGTGCCCTACCCCTGTAGTTCGATGAAGTTCTTGTTTCCTAGGTGCTGCTTTTCGTTTCCATTTCATAGCAGCAAAAATTTAATGGAGGTGAGAGAAGTGGTATGGAAATTCTGACAGTACAGATTGTTTTCTCTCTCAAAAAAAAACAACTTAAACTTCTGCAATGTCTCTTTTCTACAAAAAAAAACCCCGTTGGACCATTTTTCTCCAAAACCGGGTTTTTGGCTTTCCTTGATGTACCTTCCTTTAGATTCGACCTTTTGCAATTTTTTCCCCCGGAATGAACAAAAAGGTCAGAGCCTCCTAGCGAATACCTGAACTCTTTTCAAAACTGATGCAGTAAAAAAAATCGCCCGTCGGACCGCTTTGGGATATTCGTGGACCGATTTTTGGCAGAATGCTGGTTTTTTTTTATTTTGAACTATTATAACTTTTTTTCAGATTCAACTTTTTGCGATTCTTCCCCCTCTGGGAGAAACTACAAGGTTAGTGGTTTCTAATGAACACATGGTCTCGTTTCCATAGTGACCCAATCAAATAATCATCTCGCTGACCTCTTTTCCGTGAGATTTCGAAGCTACTCTCCCGAAAACCCGAGTTTTCCACACTCAAATAGTCAGAGCTCTCTTCAAACTCAATTTTATGGGGACTAATGATACCATGACATCGCACAAGCTTTCTGCCGCTTGTGGTTATTAGTTGGAGAAGCACTCGAACGACCCCCTTCCCATTCGGTGGGCCAAATACGACCCCATCGTTGGACTTTTTCCAACGGACGGTTGACCCTGGTGAGAGGACGCAGAAACTTGCATGTTGCGAACGAGAAAATATGGAAGCCATAAGAGTGGTCTCTGCAACGCTCTAGTGCCCTTGCCGCACACTATCAAGCGGGGAGAATGGGCAATACGAAAATTTCGTGTACAGCTCCATCCTATCCACTAAAACGTTCATCATCATCCGAATTCATCATGCTTGTATAATTCCGTGGACATTTGCAAAAAAGACGTCTTGAGAGATGTCAGTTTTTCTTCAAATGTTCTCTTATTAGAACCCTGCAGCAAAAGTTATACCATTTACAGCACGCTGTCAACATCATACTACTTACCAAAAAACTTTCCAAATATAGCCTTTACATATAGAACTGCCACTTCATTCGAACGGCCCTTGAAACAGCGGCCTCTGTTGATCGTCGTCTGTGTATCGTAGCATGTAGAGTGATGTGCCATCTGACATTTAGTCACACATTATTACATACACTTCATTAGCACCTTTCTTCATCCATTCATCATCCATCTACCCTCTGTGTCTCTGTGACCTAGTTACAACAGACCAACATGCCATTCAATTGATCACAAGTGAAAAAGCGGACGAGATCTGGAGCGCACGAGGTTTATTGAAGTCTTTCCTTCTTTGAAATGTTTTAAAGCCGAACAATGATAGATGAGTTTTGGGAACAACATCTTCTTTTTACCCAACCCCCACAATAAAAATGAGCTATTGCCACGGCGTCTCGCTTCGATTCGCTCGAATTAGCAACATAATGCTTAACCGATCTATGTATCGGTAACGCTGGAATGCGCATAATACGATATCGCCGATTCAGATCCAGCTGTTCAGCTCGAACGGGCGCGGTCGGTAGCGATGGCGCCAGTTGGCGCGACGAAACGAAAAACTCGCTGCAAGAGTCCGGAATACTGGAATGGGGGTCGATTCGACGCGAGAAGCCATCGCCCCAATCCTTATCGCAATCAAAAAGCAGTAGCGTCGGTGATATGATGCTTGTGGTGATTTTTGTTGAAGTCGAAGCACAGGAAGACCACCCGTGAGAAAAGACCACCCGTTTTGGATTTGATGGCGACGAACTGGTTTCCAGAATTGATATGTGTGCGTTTTTGTGAACAATTTGCATTCCGCGCGTTCCGAGACAAGAGGCTACAAAACGCGCCTCACTTAGTCTCTCAATTCTCATGGTGCTTTTCTAGAAGGGTTTATTCAACAGTACTAATTACTCATTTTAGATCTTGGAGCTTTTTTTTGGACTGGGTTTCGCAAAAGGCAATAGAGTTCTCACAAGTCTCAAATATTGAGTAAATGATATTCGAAAAAGAAAAAGAAGTGCGACCACATAAAGGGTTGGGCAAAACAAGAAGACACTTCACACCACGTCCAAAACGACATTAATGAGACTTTGCTGGATTCAAACCGAAAGGTCCCAACTGAATACTGAAGAGCACATCTCAATCTATCAAAAATTGTCATAACAGTTTTCTACACTGATGACATCAGATGAATTCTCTTCGGAAGCATCAGCACGGTTCGAGCTCAACATGGTCCTCGATGGGTCATGGACAGTTACAACGTTATTCGAAACGCTGGCCTCAAGGAGTTTTGCAGAGTCAGGGCTACCCTCCCTAGAATTTGTCAGCTAGCCGATTGAAGTAACCATCTAGCTGCTTCAGGCTGGAGCAATTACCAAATCCTGTTCATTTCAGGAATATTTCGCCAAAAGAGTTCCATGGGTTGCGGCTACCTGTATGAGTTAAAGGTAGCTGATATGAGTCGTAAGCAAAGTGTATCGCTTTTTGGCCACCCCTGTATAATCAACAAAACAAAAAAGGGATTCTAGAATCACTCGCCAACACACGTACTAAAAAGGTTCTATACCGACGGCAGACTGTAGCTCGCACATGATCTGAATGGCCTCCAACGTGTTAAGAATATTAGTGAGAAAATGTGGAAAAGTCCTGGAGGCACACAACATGGTGGTCCTCATTCCCACAAATTGGGCAGTGCTAATTCGGTGGTTTAGTTTTGGCTTTTTTTTAATAGATAGGCCCTAGACATAAACCATTAATCTGAAAAAACCGCTACTCCCCCGATTACCCTGAAGCCGATTCTTATCTCGCTGCCTAATCACTTAAATTCTAATTCGAGAGAACTGATTTTAACATCAATCTTCTTCATGTGTATTTGTGTACATAAACTTTTCCCCTGGAGAGTCCTATTGAGATTAGTTCACTTTTCATCATTTGAGGAAACTACTGCCAAATATTAGTTTCCGAGAGAAGGATAGACCATAGACTCACATTACCTATATCACTATGAGCTCGAGCTGCCACGGAAGTTCTTGGCGCAACACCATAACAAGCGTTTACTTTATCCTGCTCTGGTTATGCGGGCGCTCTACCCTATGACACTTTCATTAGCTGGCCCGTCCTATTGACTGTGTTTTGAAGCGTTTCACCTTGTCTCTGACTAGTGAAAATCTTGCAGAGGCGGAGCACGAACCAGGCCCTCATGACCAGCACGCAGCGCAATTTCAAGTTCTTCGCTGAAGAGTCTTCTGTCTTGATCATCCGTGACAGCGTTTGCATACTTTTAACGCGAACTATTCTACCAGCAGGTAGCAAATGAAGAAAGGATCTTCCCCTTTGATCTAGGTAACACTCGTACCTCGTAGACTCCAAAAAATCGCTCCCAGGTAAAGATAAATAAGGGTTAAAGGTACAGCCTAGAATCACCAGTGTGATTAGTTTTGGGACGCGTTTTTAACATCGACAAAAATGAAATCATTGGTGAGAAGGCGGGTAACAAAAGGGGATACGTCGTCGAAAATGCTGAAATTAAGGATCCAAGGAACTCACCCTCATGCTCAGGCAGTGAAGGATCGAGCACAGAGTAGAGAAAACAGGCGATAGGGCGCCAGACATCAGCGTGCTGTGAACGAGAACAAATGGAAGCGGTTAAAGCGGTCTCTGCCACGCTCTGGTGCCAATGTTGCGCATTTTGGATCCGGGAGAATGGAACCTCCAGCAGTGGTGAAGGGCTCTGTTCTACTCACCAAGAGGATTTATCCTCTCAAACATCATAGCCTGTGGCTCCCACAATTTCGCCAAAGGCTTCAAGAGCAGTTCGGGGCCAACAGGGCGAACAGATGAAAATTCAAAACAGTCGTAATACTTGCAAGCCACCATTCTTCTGCTTTTTGGCATTTTCACATTCTGACATTTTCTTTAGGCATTTTTTCGGTTTTCATGTCTGAAGACCTGGAAATGTACCTCACTCCGCACAAGCCCAGAATAATTGCTAACAATTGAGTTTGTGAAAGAACGGCTTTTCCTATGTAAAACTCTCTATCTAACTTGGAGTTGTGGCACTACGACTGAACTGGAAGGACACTCTGACCTTTCAAAATGCCTGAGTAAAGAACTTGAGTAGGCCAGTGATAGCCTAAATAACAAAACACAGGACAGAGAGCACACTATGTAGTGATTATCACTGTGACTGCTGAAGACCTCCGCTGGGCAAAGGCATACATCCTATCAGGGCCATCCATGCATTGCGCAAGCTTCAAAATTTTACGACGCCCTCCCTTTCGAAAGGTGTCAGTGCGACCCTGTCCTGCATTAGCTATTTATGCCTTTTTACAAGTTTTTTTTGCCCATTATCGATGCATGAACCGTCATCGAGGAAGAGATGGTGGGCAATGGGGAGTTCGCGTGCTTTGCCTCGCTCAAAGGACGGGAGTCGAGACACCATGAAATTTTACTCATTAAATAGATGTAACCCTTAAATTCTTGCAGAAACCTAAGCATGCTTATAATCGCAGAGATTTCTAAATTCAAAAACATTTCAAACTTTTTTTGAACTTCCGAATCTCTCTTCTTTATAAACTGGCAAACTTAACCTTGCAGTTGTAACTTCATCGTACAAACCTCTTCATTTGAAATTTCATATCTTTCTTTAGAAGTGCTACCAGTCGGGATGTAAAAATTAGAAAAAAATACAACCTGCTTCCTTTCTAAAAAGTGTTTAAACTTTTGCAAACGTTTAGTTCTCAAAAAATGCATTTTTGTGCACATGCGAGTTTTCAACATTCGAACGTTCAAAACTTTCTTCATGATCAACTTTTTGTAGATTTACCAGGCTATTTAGAAGCAAGAGGATTAGAGTTTTCAGCCAAATATCGAAACTTTTTGGAAAGTTCACTCTCTGGAAAGAAAGTCCCGTTGTTCCGTTTTTTTTCATCTGGTGCTTTTCTAGGCCATTCTCTTGAAACGCGAGTTTTCAACGTTCAAAAGCCGCTGACTTTCTCCAGAGTTGGAATAATGAGAAGAGGTGAAGTCCATTGAAATCGGGTATTATAGGCCTGTGTCTCACTTCCTCAGTCAGTAAGGTAAAGGCAAGAATGGTGTGTGAAAAGATAAGGGATTTCCTCATATCAAACCAGCTTCTGTCTCATTGCCAGCATGGATTCCTCCCGAAAAAGTCCGCCGCTTCCGCGCTTCTTTCTACTATTCCGGCATGGCAGTACGCAATGGACAGAAAGAAATCTGTCTTTGCAGCATACATTGATTTTTCTGTAGCATTTGATTCTATTCCTTTACATCACTTGTTCCTTAAGCTAGATCAGCTTGGAATAACGCGGTCTCTTCTGAAATTTCTAAAATCGTTCCCCTCCAATAGGTATCAAAGGGTGGTTACCAATGGCTCATGTTCTCGCATGTAGCAAACTGATAGTGCTGTTCCCCAAGGCTCCTGTGTCCCTTGATGTTCATTCTGTACGTTAATGATCGTCCTTCCGGTATACACTGCTCAATGCAGACGATGTGAGGGTTTCCTGCGTTGATCAGACCCTACTCTCATGAGTTGCATTTGATCCCATCTCAAGTTGGGCTGGAAGCTGACTTACCATTTCCGTGGACAGAGCAGTTGTCCTGCGACTAAGGTCCTCTTGTCGCTACACACCAAAGCTCTTTATTGATGGTGTTGAACTTGAGGAACCCGTTATAATAAGAGACCTGAGCATCCCTTATTCCCGCTCATTATGTTTTAATGAATATATTCATGAGGTGGTAAACTTAGCCCATTGCAGGGCAAACTTCATTTTGCACGCTTTTGCTACTAGAAGTATAAAAACTCTGTTCAAGCTTTTTTCTTC
The DNA here is from genome assembly GCA_002352805.1 of Teladorsagia circumcincta. NCBI lineage: Eukaryota > Metazoa > Nematoda > Chromadorea > Rhabditida > Trichostrongylidae > Teladorsagia > Teladorsagia circumcincta. The sequence continues at coordinate 121,854 of KZ345369.1, forward strand.
CTACATTCGTCCTACACTAGAGTACTGCCCCATATTATGGAGTCCCTCTTGGTAGATCTTTTTGAGGGTGTTCAATCCAAATTCACTGAGCGAGTTTTTGCTGGTGAAGGTATTTTTCATAATTCTCATAGAGAAAGACTGTGCCATTTCAATGAGAATTCCTCAGAAATGAGAAGAAAGTTGTCTGATCACGAATTGTTTACAAGTTTTTCGCGGCGCTAGTGGACTTGGATTCTGATGCTCTCTCCAAGAAATAAACAACTATTTTACGTACTAGAGGTCAGAGCTATAGACTGCTAATAGAGAAAACACATTCGGCTGAATATCGAAGTTATTTCACACAAAGAATTGTTACCTTATGGAACGAACAGCCACCTTCTGTGGTTCAGTCGAGCTCTTCCAGCTCGTCCAGGGTAAAACATATAAAGATTTTGTTGTCTCGAGGTTGGCTTTAGAAGCAAGAAACTCTAACTCCTGAAGTAACTGTTTATAAACTTATGAGGCAGAGAAGCGATTCACTTTGATACTTGTTACATGACTTTTGGAGATGTAGTAATCTTAGTTACTTTTTTTTCTATTTACTTTTATGAATATTGTTTCTTTGTTATTGCGATGAATAACTTCTTTCCTTGGCTACTGCAACGCTGACAGTTGGATTTCGCCAGATTGGCGGACCTACTAAGTCGGTGTCCGGAGATCATGGTCCTCTTGTATGAGCTTGCAGTGTTGACGGCCACTGCCCTTTCGAGCCGACTCCACTTCCCCTTCACGCAGCTAACGCTCTTGTCTTTTCAAAAGATCGAAAGTTATGCTTATCGGAGACTTGTTTCTGTTTTCTTTCTAACAAACTCTTATTCTTCGTTTGATTTCTGATAATAAATCATTCATTCATTCATTTAAATCTGCAAGATCAGCATCCCATAGCATATGCTACATTATCCTTGAAAGCTCTGGAATGAGAACTTTTCTTCTGTTAGAATTTTCGATTAGGACTCAAGTGATCAATCCGCCAAATTCGTTGCACCTTCTTCACCTGTGGTATAGTCTAAATGCTCTGAAAGAATCTGTTCGCTTGTGCTCACTGGAATATGAAGTAATTTTAAGATTTCCTGATCTGGGATGAGCCATTCGACCGTCTGTGGCGAGTAGTCGTAGCGAGAATTGAAAGACTTTCTTCATTTGCACTAAGCCATGGCTCGGTGCCTCCAAATTTTGTAACTGGTACTTGTGTTTACGGCACCCTCCCCTTTCATTGGCCAAATACGACCCCTCCCTCGCTGATCCTCGCGCAACGGGCGGTGACCCTACATCCTGCTCACTACAAGTCGCTTTGCCTGCTTGGTCGCTTGGCAAAAAGAACATCAGTGATTAGTTTCATGTCCTTTACCAACCTAATACCCTTATAGTCACAACAGCACGAGTCAAATATGGTCCGCATTCACACATGAAGGAAACCGTGTTTTACTCGTTGAAAACGTCGTCGAGAGGGAACCCATTAGCGTAGTACAGACAGTTTTCCGCTCACCATAAGAGCCACTATTTGAAACATTTCTATTACACATGATTACGACAAGCCTTGGGAAGAACAACTCTTCTCGTTTACAGCGTCTGTTCCCTTCAGCAAGTAGTTCTTTGCTGAGGAAGATTTGCCGTTTGAAAGAGTCAAAAGTGGCATTTTCTGCATTATTTTCCGGACAATTCCTGCGTAATTTTGTAGAAGACAAGAGTTAAATGTCATAATATATGCTATAAGTCTACTACTTCATGATAGAAAAAAAGTTGAAGTTGAAGTTCCTCGTCCGCCCTTTGTAGGTTGTCTTCAGTTCTATTAGGTTGGAAAGAATGTTCTGAAACGCCCAATTGGCGCTATCTCTGGATTTCTCCCGAATGCTTTGAAATCTTCCATGGGCGGTATGTACAGGGTGCGGCAAAAGTTCTGGCAAAATCACGTTTCAGGTCCCCC
>KZ345370.1:91364-105299 GCA_002352805.1 Teladorsagia circumcincta
CTTTTACAAACAAAAACATGGCGTCCTATACTTTTCAGCCACCCTGTATATCATAGCCCATAATCAATCTGTGACTGCTGCTGCGACGCGCGGTATGAATTTCGTGACAGACAGACGGACGTGTACACAGACACACACATACAGACAGACATGATTGGCGAATTATCACCCTTTTATCAGCTCTTATCAACCGTTATCAGTTTGTGTTCCCCGCCAAACATGTTCCAGTCCCTCCCTCCATATCACTGCTTAGAATCAACGACTCACTATTGCGGGGACATCTACATGATATCCGAAACGTTCGCGCGCTAACGCTCTTTATCAGTCTTTACCAGATGCTATCAATTTCGATTACCCGCCAAATGCCCCATCCTACTACATACAATTCGCTAAGTAATCTGTCACGAAATTCATGGCTCGCTTCGCTGCGGCTATGGAGCGCTCTATTTTTACTATGCTGTAGGGTGTGGGATGGGAACATATTTGATGGGGACCGAAATTGATAACAGCTGATAAGGGCCGATAAGAGGCGCTGAAACGCGAAGTCCACGATATTCACAGCAGCAGTGAGGCGTTGGTTCCGACAAGTGATGTGGATAGTGGGACGGGAACATGTTTGGTGGGGAACAAAAGGTGATAACGGCTAATAAGGGCTGATAATAATACTTGTAACGTTGAACTGTACAAGCTGAACTGACTGAAACGTTCAATAAAAGTTTGATGATGTGCGTCATGAGCAAAGTGACTTTCTTTGACCTCTCCTGTATATGTTGATCGCATAAACGAATGTTACACAGCAAATGCTCCACAATTTCTCAGGTTTCATTGAGGCCTACTATCTGATGCGCGCAACAGCGTGCGGAGCTAAAGTGGTACACAATATTTGCATTCTGACGCCCCTTGTCAGTCCTTATCTGGTGCTATCAATTTCTGTTTCCCACCAAATATGTTTCCATCCCACCTTCTATATCGTATTCCAAAATCAACCCATGACTGCTGCTGCGACGCGCGCTATGAATCCCGTGGCAGAGAGACGGACGTACACACAGACACACACACAGACAGACATGCTAGGCGAATTCCATATAGGAGGGATACGTGCGGGCGCCACCATGAAAGTTGTGGTTAGGGGAAACGGTACTCCTTCAAAGTAATTGTAGCACACTTTCTCGTAAAGAGGTTCGGGTTCGAGTTCCACCTGGGGCGAGTTCCTTTTATAACCCAACATTCTTGTGAAATTTCGCGAGGCGATCCGCGCAAACATCAGCTAACAATCGAAACAAGTCGAATCAGTGTTCTTGCTTTACTGCAGTTCACTGAAACCAATTAATACACCCCAAAGAATAGAATTCTTGGCTGGCCTGGACGAGATACAATTATGGAGACCGTGAGAGTGATGACTGCCCCACTTTCTACACCGCTATCTCTATCTTGCTGTTCCCACGTCGTGGATTTCCCAATTTTGCTGCTGTTGATGGACAAATTCCTTCAAGGCAGCGAACTACATGTAAAATTACAAGGTGGCGTGGTCCGGCGTTCATTTGCAGGCAAAAAAAAATAAATAGGGTTCAGTAGTCTCCAGCTTCCCTCTTCTTGTGACCTCGGCATCTATGTTCCTACTTGTTTTTGTTTCTTCTGCTGTTCGAGGTCGATAGGTGGAACATTTATTCAATAGGCCTGTCGTTTCGACAAATTGTCCTTTCTGAGGCCTAAACGCGATTCAAGGTGAACATTCACAATCTAGTCGAGCAAGCGCCTCATCTACTCCAGCGGTTCCTACATTCCGTCGAAAGTCCCACCGAGAAACATGATCAAAGGAACTTTGAACTTACCCAGGGCTCCACCGTTCATGCGGAATCCCGCTTCTATACCAAAGTGTCGGTCAGTAAGAAATAAGACACACCATAACGTCTCCTGATTTTAGTGATAGTTAGGAGACGCAAGTACATCTTATCCTAGAGCTCGCAGTGCGGTATAAACGGCGAAAGATCACTTGTTATTAAAGGGCGTTCATCTCGGCCGGATTTCTCGCGGAAATCCAGAATGCTTCAGATTTTTTTCTAGCAATAATTTCCAATTAATTTTTTGTCTCATGCGCCAACACCGTACACTTTATTTCGAAATGAACACCATTATGCCATTATGCCTTCCAAGAGCCGTTGAACGAGTACCGCGTCACATGTTAGCCAGATGCTCTTTGATACGAATGGCAAAAACCCTTCCTGTTCCTCTAATATAGGTGGAGTTACAAGCCCGGCATTCGATTTGATGAATGACTTCCCTATAGGCACAATATCCTACTTTACCGTATGGGCAAATAATACAGCTATGACACACACTGCTCATCGTAGAGGCTGTTTTGCACCAACTGCCGTCCGATGTTTTCGTTGGGATTATTAACCAAGTGAACATCGTTGTGTTGTGCAACTGTGTTCTTCTAATACTCCTTTGAATGCAGTGCTCACTTTGTCAGATAAGAAGGGGAGAAATAAGGGCATCACATATCAGCAAGCTTCTACTCGCACACATTGCCATGGTCAATGGAAGTTTACTGCGGGACTATTCCTGAAATATCCCTGCACATGCAAGTGCAAGCCCGTGTTCGCTGCCCTCATTGTCTTCAAAATATGACGTCATTTACAGTCGCTTTTGAGCTCAGGGATGGGGTTCCGTAATAGCTCCATCCTGGAGCAGCTACACAACTCCTTCTATCGGATGCTCCATGGATGTCTAGAGAGAGTAGCTCTGACACTGCAAAACCCCTCCCGGCCAGAGTGTTGGCTTAGTCTTTTTGGCCCATGCTCCGTCAAACCACGTCGAGCTCGAACCGTGCGCAACTTTTAGATTGAAAATTTTTTCTGATGTCGTCGGCGCTATTAAGCCAGAGAGGCTGCCCAGAGGGCTATTAAAATGTGTACTGATAGTACGAAACATGATCTTCAATCACCTGTTGGGAGCACTCGGTTTGAAAACATGTAAGTATATTCGTGCCACCCTCAACGTGGAGTGAAGGTCTCTTTTTTGGCCACCCCTGCATTTGCCCCAGAATCCAGAGAATGACGTTGGCAGAAGGGAATTGTAGATTTCGACTCAGGTGCTGGCGCCCGGTCTTGTCAAAAGTAAAATTTCGTCGCTGACGTGCGTATAGGCCCACGGCATTAGTGTGTCCTTCAAAATACCACATTTGATAAGTTTCTAAATTGACTTCTTTTATCAACAAAAACGCTAGGTGTCTCGCCTTCTGGTGCTATTCCGGCTCATTGTCAGACCATCACCGGCTCTGGACACAGGCCCTTGGTTTTTACCCTCCGTTTTCTGGAGTTTTTCTCCGTCGAACAAAGCAGTTGCCGCGGGTTTTGGCTGTTATGTGGGACATCGGGCTTGAAGATTCCCTCGTCAGCCCAGATGATGTCTGACAGATGGCCCTCATCAACTGCTGAAAAAAGCTTCTTACATATCTCCAGTCCAGTACTCTTCAGCAGCTTGGCTAAATAAAAGTCCTCGAAATAAGCGGTGACTGCGTAAATCCCCTTCAAACTTTATGTTTTAGGCTCTTCGTGAGATATGCAGATCCGGAGCGATTCTGTTCATACTGACTTCATCGTTGCGGGAGATCCCCTTCTTGATCCTCTTTCAAATCCGCGGATCGTTAACTTCTTGAATGGCCTTTTTTCAGAAGTGTCCATAGTGTCGCTGCTCCCTGTATTGAGCCACAATTCTTCTCACCATTCTGTCGTTGACGTGCAGCCTTTTTGCGATCTCCGCGGCGGAATATCCTTGGTCCACGAGATGTGCGATGGTGACGCGATGGGGAGACGGTCGTATTTCTCCGAGGTGATTGTACTGACCGTGATTTCGGCAGTAGTGCAAGTGATCTGCTTTATCCGGAGCATACACACATTACACATCACATTATTACACTGTTGAAACAGGCAGTTAAAGTAAGCAAGCGACGTGTAAATTGTCAGACCACACTTTGCAGCCACCCTGTATAATCGGAACAGAGGAGAAACAGCAATTCGAGCGGTAATATAAATTTTTTGAAAAACTCACGTGGTGAGTTGTAGTGCACCACTTGAATTTGTTAGGATCACATCCGACGCTCTCGTTGTTTTTTGTAGCGTCTAAATTAGGGAAACATTGAATTAAGCTGGAGAGAAAAGCACTCTACTACTTTTACACAACGTAGCTCTTTGGAATTCATTTATTAAGTTCCTTGAACCCGAGGTAAATTTTTTTCACATTAACCTCGATCGACTTTATATTCACCATGTTTGCCCAACACCGTCCTCAACGGTAGCTTCTCACTGCCTTACCTATAAAATGTGGCCAGCTTCGGGTAGAGGCAGTGAGCGACGTCTTCAAATTGAAGTTGATCGCCAATTTTTTCTTGCACGAAGACGATGATTCAATACTCAGAAGCGATATTCATTTGACAGTAAGCAGAGTGGCAAGTTCATGGGCAACCTCGTGAGCCCTGCAGACAAGACCTGTATCGTCACAATGATGCCGTTGAGAGATTGTCAGGCTCTCCAACAATACCTGTCAATAAAGTGTGACCAGGGAGGTCTTTCGGGTGTTTTTTCACTTTGGCCCCTACATCATGCAAGAAACCTTTTTCCAAAACACTTTGTTGCATGACATAGGGGAAATGCGGGAACCACGTTTCATTTCTCCTTCCCTGAATGTTACAAAAGGAGCGAAGAATAATTGCTTGAAAAGTGATTTCTTTGCTGCCTCATTGTAGCGTATATCGTCCACAGCGTTGACTAGGATCTTACTAAATTGTTCTCGCTAATCTCTCTGGAAACTATGCGAAGTTCTGGCAAAATGATTCGTACGTTCGAGTTATAGCGCTGAAGAAAGTTTAATGGTTCCATCGGGGATAAGCAATGTATCCAGATGGTGACTCAGTGGTCTAGTCGATGTCATAGTTGGTTCTAGACGTCACGGTAAGGGACGAATTGGTGCGACTTTGCATGGCGCGCTGTCTTTGCTTTTTCGGCTTGCGCCTTAGGATGAGTACCAAGGCGCTATCTCCATAATGACCCATTATACATAACCAGAGTTACGAATAACCTCATAAGATGAGTTTTCTCCGACAGCTGAAAGAAGCATGTTGTGGTGCCAAAATGACGAATGGGGGTTGTGCAAACCACGAAAACTACATGTGTGTACAGTGCACTTGTTTCGTGACAAATGAGGTGGCTGCAGTTACCCATTCTGAGGCAGGATTTCATTCCTTGATGACGAGGAACTTGCCTCCAAGTTGTCGGGCTATGAGTGTTTACAACTAACAGTAACAAAGGTGAAAAACGGGCCAAGACATCCTCGACGATGGCTCTGTACTATGAGTCAAGGATTAGTGGACGGGCAGAGAGCACAGAGGGTTCGCGTGTGACAATAATCAATGTGCGGCGTGGAAGAGCGTGACTGATCGAGTGGAAATCCTTGACGAAACTGATTTGCACCCTGTTTTCGAGTGTCTTAGGCCAAGAGAGTGGTGAAAAAGTGACACCAAGCACACCGTGACAGAGTAATGCCAAGTGGTGTCGTCGTGACACCAGGTGATGCCTGTGGCAAAAAGATCCCGTGTTCCAGTTGCACGAGCTGGGTCAACACTTCAATTCTCCTCGATGCCCAGTGAAAAGGGTTATCCAGTTGCCAGTGCGAATACGACAGGTTTTTGGTGTAAACATCATGTGCCATTACTATGGCGCCGATCGGCCCCACTTTGGCGCCGTTTCGTTGCTACAACTTTTTTTTGACGGTTTTTTGGTCGAAAACTACACGCTATTCTGCGCATGTTTTGAAACACCTGCCCAAATGCAGGAGGTTGTCACCACGAGCGAAACCTCAAACGATATCACCCCTTTCTCATAATCCGGAGAGTTGTCGACGAAAATGAACCATGGTCCTGTGATTCCCTCATGTTCTTCTATGACATGCGAAAAAAAAAACGTTTTAAACGAACAAAGTGCCTGACACGCACTGAAAAATCTTTCTGGGTGAGAGGGTTAGCCTCTTAATTTTCCACGCGAGCCTCAGTGTAAGGAGAGTGCATTACAAGGAGGGGGGGGGCAAGAAGGAAAGATTCACTTTGCCCATGGCCCACATCACCAATGTTTTTGTCACGCAGGGCGCCGCTGATCATGGGTTTTTGGCAAATATTCCTTAGATGTCTCCTCATAAGCAGAAGCAGGCCCTCTTTCACTGCCCTAACCGTCTCTAATGGTGGATAATTCCCTAGAAACCCTAGCTCTGACTGTGCAAGATCATTTTTACCCAGCGTTCAGATAAGGCTATAACGGTTCACGACCGTCGACGACCTCATTGAGCTCCTGCTGTGCACCATGTTCCCAAAGTAAAACCTGCTGATGATGTTCGGGTAGAAGGCCCTGATCACGACTATAGCACTTACGATTAGTACGTGCCACCCTCGTTTGGCTCCATTTTGATAAATTAGGCACAGTAATAACCCCAAACGATTTTTTTGCCTTTTTTGGGGTACCACTGGTGCAATGCCCTGGAATGTGATAGAAAAGGAGTACCGAAATTCGAAGTTATGTGCAAAAAGACATCGTATCAAGTAGGAAGGAATCGACTACCAGCGCGTACTGACATATGCAAAAGAAAAATTGCGAAAGAGAAAGACGAAAGAATGAAAAAGTGAATGATTTTCACTACTCACACGTCATTCCTTCGAGAAGATTGAGTAGCCTGCCCTACGCCCATCCAGATGATTGCTTGTATTTTTCTGGCTAAGCGATCTTGGCTGCGCACCAGTGTTATCGCTATTACATAAGAGGGCCTACTACACAGAAGGGCGGGTCACCATCATACTCTCTCCGAAATGCAGTAGTGCCTACCAGCTTTTCTGTTGTTATTTTACAGCTCGTGCCCAGTTTATATCGTTTGCTTTTAGAGTTTCCTTTGACTTGTTTATTGCGGTTTCTCTCTGCCGCTATTATTTGTACCAGTTTGGTCCCCGGTCAACCGCCGAACCTTGCTTTCCTTCGTCACACCTCCCGCTGTACTCCTTTGCACTTGTGACACCAAAATCCCATGGGGATGCGTGTCCACGTAAAAGTTTAATCTAGCAGGAGCGTCACTGAATTCATGACATGACGTTAGAGGGACATCTCAATACTATCTCAACCTCGCGTCTGTTAGAGGTTGGTTCTCCTTCCTTCCTTCCTTCCCATCATCCTCCTCCTCCTCTCCCCCTCACTACCCTCCAGCTGCCCTGCAGCATCATTTGGATTCGACCAGTGTTGTAGAGGATGGAGCGGGAACATATTTGGTTGAAGCTCAGTGAAAGGAGGTTTTCAAGTAGAAGAATATTAGTGGTTTCCAAATGTGTGTGAGCAAGGTGTGATCACTCACTTGCGGGAGTCCATGACAAGGTTGGTCCGACTGGATAGGGGAAGGTTCCAACATGGTAAAGCAGACCAGCAGCAAGGCCGATCATCGTCCAAATCCGTTCACGTCCATTTGACACACTGAAATTGGAACATTAAATTATATTGAAAGAACAAGTGTTGCATTTCTCTCTCAAGGAAGACTAGAGTCTGAATTCAAGCTGTTTGCTTATTGCGATGATTATCTGTTACGTATGATTTTTACAACTGAAAGCAATGATGCCTCCCTATCTGATTCCTCCAGTGCTGACGATTGTTTCTGACCAAGCTTATTACTCTCTTCCCTTGTGCTAAATGTTTGCATCCTTCCTCGAGAGAGATCTTCAGATCGGAATTTTTTTCTGGTTCGTACCAATCGTGGAAACAAGTTTAAAAATGCCGTTAGATGAGAGTTGACCAGTCCCAATAAATAATCAATGAACTAATGATTAACTGCTTGAAATTGGCTCACTTTCCGTGCTCACTCTCTCTTTGGTAACCCGAAATCTTCGCAACTTCCCCGGAGGAGGGTGATAGTGTCACCGAGAGCTTCACATTCTAATATTTATCTAATTTGTAGGGCTACAGAAACTGACCAAATAATGTTGTGGTACCTTAGTTGTTCTGTGGTTTTGCTCTTACCAGAAAAACTCACTAGTCACCGAGTTTAGACACGAAACCTGCATAGAACGCCATGCTTGCAATACCCTCAACGGCCAGCAGAATACCTGTAAAGAGAGTTGTACCAACCCTTATTACATTGAAAATAATAGTACTGAACACCGAATATTCAAAGGCATGAAGAACTATCCATATAACGATACTTCAAAAAGCGTGCTATCTACGCCGAAGAGTCAGAGTATTTTCTAAAATGCAGTAGTCCCCTCTATTAGCGGTAGACAAAGCTCTACAGTGGACGAGAAATCTCAACATTATCACAGTGACGTGTCTGCTTTTTTTATAAATCACTTCAATGAATCGATACCTATATTTACGACGGCCTGATGCGAGTTCCAACCCCACATCGCCATTGCGTACATTGATCCAACTCTGTAAAATGTTGAGCTGTTGTTGCGACGATCAGCAAGTCAGGGCCGATTTTTCCATCAAATTTTCCAATTTTCTATATGTACAGCGGCAGCCAAGTGCCACCTTCATTGCGAAGGCTTTCTAATGCTACAAACGCAGAGTGCCTGCAATAAAAAAAACTTACGTTTCCAGATTCGTAATGATAAACATGAGTGTGAATTGCGTGATCACACAGACGGAGACGGCAATCATGTCAAATTTCGGAAGTAGATTGCAGTCATCTGAAACCATTCTCAAACGCTGAATTCTCCACATGCAAAAGCGCTGCGGCGTTGTAGGGCTCCACAATCAGTTTTTTCTCTCTCGTTTCTAGCGTATCACCTTATCTCAATCGAAAAACTGAAACAAGAGATTAAGGTCACCGAATTAGTCTCTGAGACACTCTCCTCGCCTTCTGTTGGAACTATTCTGTATAAATAGAAGCTGTAAAAATAGAATAAATGGTACCATAGCTTCTTTGTGTACATACTAAATTGGTCCATAAGTCTCGCAACAAATAGGCTGAATTTCGATATTAAAGGAATCTTCCACGAAAAGACCGGTCATTCTCTTCTTGTGTGTGGGTGTTGGGCATGGTCACTGACGACCATATGTAAAGTTTGGAGCGAAAAGATGAAAAAACCAAAAGATACAGCACCTGGGAAGGCTCAAATGCTGGACCAGAATGGACCAGTGGGCGGAACCGGAAGTGCTCTTGTAACAGAGTGCATGGTGGTTGCGGAGCCACGTGTAAGTTTCTGGGAAGGTCCAACGTGGAATCCGTTCACATATACTCTTTTAACAAGTTTGCACGTGTGGCTTCCCAAAGCCCACAATTGTGACAGTTTTACAGCGGGAATCCAAATTTCTTGTAGTCTTCCTTGTTTTTTGGATTAATAACAAAACCAGCGCTTAATCCTCGGTCTTTTTGCTATTCTCATAAAGCGAGAGGACTGAAGTACCAGTTTCTTGTAAGAATGGAGGCAGGGTTTTTCCGTGGAAGATTCCTTTAATATTCTTATTACCTTTCTTTCCGTTCATTAAACATAATGCACACCATCAATATCTGCAACCTATTGCCAACGCACTAGAAAAAGAATGTAAATTGTTGCAAGTTCCATGGACCAACCTAGATGTAAAATCAAAACTTACACAAGAAGTGAAATGGGGACTCCATAAAGGATGCTTATTAAGCATTCAGGAGATGTAAAAATTACGAGAAAAAACTCGCAAATTTGCCAAAAAAAAGTCTCACGGTATAGAATCGTCCCTCAAGATTCGATTGTTATTAAAATAATGTCATGGCATCCAACTCGGTAACGGCTTAGAGCCTTTTTACTGCAGCCCTTTTAAGACTTTTAGGCTTCTTGTCATAATTCACCTCTCATAAGAATTTGGAAAGTGAGAATGGTACAAGCCTCATTCTATGCCCCATTCATTCACTTTTTCAACACTGTCGGAACCGGGTAAATGGTTCTTCTAAAAAAGAGATCATCGCCTCACCGTCACTATCCTCGCTTTCTAATATACCGGCATAGCGTTCTTCGAGAAAAATGAGAAGCGAAACTACTGACAGAATGCAGATAATCGTAGCGAACCAAGCAGGTGCAGTGTACATGTTAATATGAAGAGGACCGAACGTGATTCCGGGGAATTTGATAGGAGCAAAAACGACCTGTAAGTCGAAACTTCGTTTCTTTCATCCAGTGCAGTTTGATAGAGTGAATTTGACATGACGATATCAACGGAAATACTGCTCAAATAAAGGCGAGCGCTTTACCGGTATCGCAGGTCCAATCGTCATTCCTATAACGTAGCTAGCCTGAATGAATGTTATTGCACGAGTGCGATCCTTCAAGCTGCTGGCTGTGGAAGCATATGCACGCATCACTCCCACAGTACCGGCTCCGAGACCAATAAAGAATCTGAAATGACTCCGCATCGTTTTTGAGTGGCAGGCACGGTGCTCTGCCAATTAATCGGCGAATTTTTAACTTATCCCTACAAGACAGCAACGCGCCAAGGTTATGGGGGATGCGGAATGTTGTGACTATACATAAAACTTGTGGGACAAAGATTATGCGCTGTGTCTTGCGTTTTGCCGAATGTTTCTTGATTGGTCAACCTTTCAAGCAAATCGTCGCTTTGATGGCCTAAAATTGATACGGAACTATAGTTTGTAGACTATCCGCTTTCTCTCAAAACTACCAAATTTTACATTTCCCAGGGAGCCTACACCAAGATGAAATTCCCACAATGAACCAACATCTTATGATTCCACTTGTAATGAACCACAGCTTGAATCCATAGCACTGTTCTTTCTCTATTCTGCCCATAAAGCATATACATAGCTAGGACTGGTTGTAGACCTTGACCCAAATCCTCGATTCAGCGTAAAGTAAAGCCCACTCCACTTGAAAATGTTACAGCATTGCACACACAGCACACAACATTTTCATTTATAGCACCAGTACATGCTAGCACATCTGTCCATATGTACTGTCGATATATTGAGAATCGTTGCATACTTACTTCGACGCAGCTCAAATTGGACAAATTATTTAACATCCTCAACCAACAATCAGAGTGCACTAACAATACGAGAGTCTGGTTGCCCCACTTAAATACACAGATAAAGTATCAAACGGAAGGTTTGGTGTAAAGTGGCACAGAAAAGGCAGCTCGAAGAACATCATGCTTCATGCGAGGTCCGCAACTCCAACGCTGTCAAAAGTGCGGCTCTCTGAAACATGTACAGAACAGCTGTTGGAGTTCGTAAAGGCGACGTGGAGCGAGATTTGTCACGTAAGCTAGCTTCTGATAGGGCAAGTATGAATAGGTATGGAACAAGGCTTAGGATCTTGAAATGCCCCTGCGATGGTTCACGAAGGCATCCCGCTATAAATCGCAGATTTTCCAGGGCATGCTGCGAGAACTCGCGAAGATATGGTGATTCTCCATCTGCAGATTGCTCATATTCGATTCACTCGGGTAGGATTAGTGCAGCTACACGACAAAGCATATTACGAACGGATTCAGCGAGCGACATAGTTCTGATGAATAGAACCAGCGGCAATATAAAACATTAGCTGATCTACAATAGACTATAAGATCGTACATGCACTACGGAGAAGTGAGTTGTTTACTCATATGGAAGTCATGGAGACTGCGCACATAGATGAAGTGTGAACTAATTTCGATATCTGACTTATTGCTAGGCACATATTGGTGAAACAGCCAGGATGGTAGGTGTACGCATCAAGGGTTTCCTGGCTGGGAAAAAACGTAGAAGGCTTCCTACTATCCGTTCTTACCGTTAGAAAGATATCAGTGCATATGGAAAGAAGAATGGAACAGCTCCATGATATTGGTGCCAAAAAATGCCAGAATCCTTCTACATCCGTACGCGAAATCCAAAGTTGAACACCGAAATGAGTGCATGGCCATTATAAGTGAATTTCTGTTATGAGAATTGAATATCTGTTCGTTCCTTCACGAATTGTGAAAGTAGCATGCACGTACTACATTTCCGTGAGTGATGGTCCATCACTAGTGGACGTAAGAGTTTGTTTGTTGCTGAAATCCTGTCTTGTTTGGAGCTTACGGGGAACTGTAAAAATTGGTATTATTAGGATGTAAGCGGATAGTCTATAGACTAAAGTACTGAACCATTTTAGGTCTTAACAGTTGAATAACTAGCGCTTTTTGACTTTTTTCGCCGCTTGGAACATCAGCAATTTCGCGGGCACCGCCGCCGCGGCAACTATGTATGCCGCTTTGTCTCATAAGGTGCGTTTTAGGAACCTCATAAGTGAAACACACTTCTGCAAGGGATTACTTGAAGGAGAAATTCGGGCTCACACCAACCTAATAAGCCTTTAGAGTGGCTAGAAGTGCGCCACACACTACTGCAGCTGACGCGCCACGCCCCTGCATCAAATCGCGTCAGTAAGACGTTAGCCGCCAAGGATTTAGGCACGCTCCTCCAGTTGAGACACGCCCCGCCCGCCGCTCGATATCTTGCTGCTTCGCAATGTTGTTCTGCTATGCTATCTCCACTCGGGATTCTCTACCGCTCTCCGCGCTCACATGATCTCTCATCCCTCAGCTGATTTTCTGAACTTTCCCGTGTGTTTGAAGGTTTTTTCTCCTTTTTCTCCTCTGGCGGTCCACCTCCACCCCTACTTTCACATTTGAGTGTAATCACCCCACCAGTTAATTTTGCCTTTAAGTAAGTTCATTTACATGATAGAAATGCACACAGAGTGGCCTATATAGTGGAAAATTCTCTACAGAGGCCTGTTCAGACATATAAAGTGGTTGAAATTGTCCATAAAGTATTATGTTGAAGATACTCTGCAACTGGACCATTTTCTAGTCCAGTCGGATGCTGAAGACCAGGGAGCAATCTGAGGAAATAGATGAACTTGCTCTGCATAGGGAATCAGAATCCGGTGGAGACGAACTGTTAGATGAAAATGAAGTGTGTCATCTTGGTCTAGCGAGGATACTGTCCTTTCCTATTCTGCGGCGTATCCTACCTATTTGAGGACCAAGTAATTTATAGTTACAATGGTATTGTTCTAAAGAATGCAAACAAAAAGCCTAGGAAGAAATTGCGCGTTCCAGAAAAAACTGAATGTAAAGGGGGTAGCAACTATAGTTGTCTCAATGTCCGATGTGGTGCAAAAATGGCGGCATACATAGTTGCCGCGCTATCGTCGGTGTGTTAAATACGGAGATTAGAGCAATTAGATCGAAACTTCGCACAACTATGTGTTCCACCATAACTATGGAAGGCAAACGAGAAGCAGAAAAGTTGGTCTTTGCATGTATATGTATGTATGTGTCTATACAGGGTGGCTGAAAAGTATGGGACGCGACTTTGACCGCCTGCTGGCACTTAGCCATAGAGTATTTTCGAAGTATTTCAAAACTATTCGAAAGCTTTGAAATTATGTAAGAAGCAACATAAGTTGTTTGGTCCAAAGTTTATCTGAACTCTCGCTATGAAGATTTTTCTGCACCGACCCATTTCCAAGAGGCTGCCCAATGACGGTCTCTGAAATTGCAACTTCAGAAAAAGACTCCGTATTCCCTCTTAAACTCTTTGAAACATGTTCGGTGCTCACAATGTTCAAGAACAGGTCTTCGGGGTTGAAAAAAGTGGTGGTCCAAGAACTGTGCACTCTTAGAGGATTGATGCAATCATTCAGGAAAAAATGGCTAACAACGGTTAAGCCAGCTTGCGTCACACCGCTTTTGATCACAGTATCTGCCTTCACCCTCCATAGAAAATCCTGGGAAGCAACCATTATTTGAAGAGGTTATCAACCCTTTCTTTGCTGGTTTCTGCTGGAGGAACCCGGAGGATTCAACTGAATAAATGCAAAAAGTCTCTGCGCGAGCTCGAGGTGCGCCGCATCTTCCTTACGAATTGAGTTAATGAGGAAATTTTTGAACTAAA
>KZ345370.1:106098-117430 GCA_002352805.1 Teladorsagia circumcincta
CTGTAAGGTTAAGGAACTTGGTAACAGATCTAAGTCTCTACAGAACAGTCGCTGTAGATTCGCAACTTAGTTTCCTGAGAGGCTTCTGAGGCACAACGATAGCCAAATCTCTATTTGAGTCCTCTTATGGTCTAAATTTTTACCTTGCAACCATCATCACCCATCGTCGTTCTCCCTCTCTGAAGGCTTCCACAAAGCAGAAAACGACGTTAGATAATATCATTATTAAGATGCCACAGATAAGCGGTTGACGCACTGAAAAACGGAAATTGGAGCAGGTAAAGATGAACTTTATAAGTATCAGAGCGTAATATGAACATACATGCAGCGAGGGCAGGGGAAATGTGGACAGGGCTAACGGTTACTTCGCTCATTACGGCCAGCAAGGTTTACGGACAGGAAACGATATGGCAAACATCCTTCAAATGACCTCAATGCCGAAGACAACAGTCTCCATGTTCCTACTTCAAAATAGTGTAGTGTAACAAAACTCTGAACCTTTCGCGATGAGCTCGAGGGAACTATTATTATTCTGGCCGAGGACAGATGCGTCATTCGACTCATCGGGTCAAAGCTGGGCAGCTCCCTAGAGTAGAAGCGCGTGAGGCCCCACCGTCCAGCACCACTCGAATCGCTGGATCGTTATGGTCCAAGAAGTGTTGCACTGCCTGCTCGAACTTCTACCGGCCGGCGTGAGCTACCCCTGTGGTCTCTTTCGAAGAGAATGGCTGATTTGATGTTTGCGGAATCAGGTCTGGAGTGTGGTCAATTACTCTACGTTGACTATGACACTTATTCGGTCGCGGCAACTTCATGTTCCAAGAGCTGGCCACAAATACCATATCATAACAATGGCAAAAACTGCTCACACCCCTGCAATCGAAGAGCGTGGAGAATCTGAAAAATGGCGGACTCGAATGTGTTACCTGGCCCGAACCCTCGCGACTACCAAATACGGGAAGGGCGATGAAGCATCGCTTCCTGGCTGCCGGCTAGAATCTTTTAATTTCTTCCATGGAAAAGTGTATTATGAGGTTCCATGATTGTTTGGGCTGCCACCAAATTCGGAAATGAAAATGAATTTTGGCAAAGTGTGACTATTTCACTGTCGAAACTGGTGAAATATGATCCACTGTTTTTGCGCCCTCACACAGTATGGGTCATTCAATAAGTATTGTGCTTCACTCCAGCTTCTTCAATTTTCGTGAAAGCACAGACAATTTTGCATTACGTTCATATGGTGCAACTTTATCACTTGTCGTCCCGTTGCATATCTCGAGAAGGGCCACCACCGCCTCTATTCTTTATTCTTTCTGTCGTATGCCAGAGTAGCCTTCAGTGGCTCTTCTCAGCGCGAGGGACCCGAGGCCGTTCAGCTGCTGTTGCAGTTTTCTCTATTCGTCGAAGCTCTCGTGAAGAAGACTGGCCATAACACCGGCGATCGCCCTAGTGTTCGTTTCAAGTTGCGAGGGAACCACTAGAACTGCTTCGTCCGACGGTCTTCACTAAATTGCATGACGTGTCGACCCACCTAGTGTTTGAGAGAAAACGGCGATCCCCCTTATCTTAAGCCTTCGACGGAGTTTGACACTTCGCACTCCTCTCTGCAGCTACCAACTTCAAGCCACGTACTTTGATAGCGCGTTGGACGACGCTGGCCGCATGTTCGTCCTGACTGCGTAGAGTCCAAGTGTCCAAAGCGCACCTTGACAAAAGAAGGACCGTAGGATTGGAAAAGTGGACGCAGGGTGAAAATCGTGTTGAGGACGTGGTCGCAGAAGTACGACCCCCTTAAAATCGAGGTCCTGGCACGACCCCTACTATTTGATTCTCTTCCGTGAACGGAGTAGCGGTAGTGTAGTAGTGAGTATCCGCGTCTCTCATATGCGAGATTCGGGTTCAATTCGTGACCGGACAGAGTTTTCGCAATCTCACAAAGAGTTGTCCATGCCGATACGAATGTTTAAGAAGTTCATGGAAGAAGCCTGTTTAGGCCAACGGTCGATTCCGCGACAGCTGCTGCGCGGTTTGTCTCTGGGTCAGATTTGCTGATACCCATCTCGAAACCACCGGAATGTACACCCTCTATAAAAAGGTCCCATTCCCCAATTCTCAGACCTTTTAAAAAGCAAGTGGTCGGATTAGATAGAGCTAGGCCGGCTACTGCCAGGCTGTATTGAAAGTTCTCTGAAAGACTTCCATGCAGAAAGATAGGGTCTCTAGAATTCCGTCGTGGTAGCGTCGAGGACGCGAAAATTTTCATGCGAGTTTTTGGCACTCGAAAGGCAATATATCTCTGATTTGTTAAGCACCCAAAAAAAGTGAAGACAGCTCCGGAAAGCGGAAGGTTTGCGTTTTCTAATAGTTCTTTCGCTTCTTTCCAGGCCTCTTTTCTGAGGAGATATTTGCGTCGAGGTGGTATCGAGGTCAATCGCTAACCACTCAAAAAAGCGCTTCCTCCTTCACCGTTGCAGAATATTTCGTAGGCAACACTCGAGTTGTATCTAAAATACAATCTTCCAGGTAGGTGATATGAAAAGGGGCAATCGACATTGCCCGCTATCGTACCATACGCCATGCACCTGACCATCACACAAGACGGTACACTCGATTGAAAGCTGTTATATGATGATGACTGTGACAGAATCTGTATTGTCGTAAACCCATCTCCTACCTCATATAAGCGACGAACCGCTTCATTCAGCAAGGGCTCTCCTTCCGCTGTCGTTTTTGCGACAGCGTCCCTCACAACAGTATCACTGTCAGCGAGGTATTAAGAGCGAGTAGAAAGAATATTTTATATAAAGTTGACTCGCACATCCTCGTTTTCTGCTGCCGTACACGCACTTCCTCCTATCTGCATCACGATGCCACTGATGTGCTCGCCGTCGACCCTCACAGCTACGACCCCCCCACCTGACCCACCCTGACAAGTACGACCCCCTGTCGAGGATCTCCTCAACCGTTATTCATCCTGACACAGCTCATTACAAATGGCCGGACAGTTGGTGACCTTTCCTGGTAAGTCGAATGACGACAACAGTCCGGAATCAAATGTTATCGCACATTCTAGAACAGACAGTGTTGACTGAACACGGCCGTCCCTCAGGTTGCCATGGCCATTCAAGTAGCGATGCTTACGCCTTGATGTACCTTCAAAGGCTGATATCTAATCTACCTTCCAAATCTGCTAAACGCCTTTCTGATCGGAGTTACGAAGCGAAATAGCGCAGCGGTAGTGGTCGGGACTCACAGTCAAAACGTGAAAGGATCGGTCCCCTATTGTGTTTACTGTTTCATTTCTTCGGGGATACAGCTAACTGCGTTTGTTAGCCCATTCAACTGAATGCAAAACAGTATTCACGATGAGGGACCGGTCCTTCTACTTCTACGTTTTGACTGTGAGTCCCGACTACTACCGCTCGCTAACTCCGTTCAGAGAATCGTTT
The DNA here is from genome assembly GCA_002352805.1 of Teladorsagia circumcincta. Lineage (NCBI taxonomy): Eukaryota > Metazoa > Nematoda > Chromadorea > Rhabditida > Trichostrongylidae > Teladorsagia > Teladorsagia circumcincta. Next base: position 109,548 of record KZ345370.1, read on the forward strand.
AGCAGATTCGCAAGGCAGATATGAGATCAGCATTCGAAGGTGCGTCTAGGCGTATGCACCGCTCCTTGAAGCGACTTGAGGACCTTTCCCGGTTTAAAATGTTAAATGAAGCGAGTTCTAAACCTTTGAAACCTCTCGGCAGTATTCATGTGAGAATCAGATAGCAATTCTGACCAGATTTTGAGCGATTCATCCAAAATCCGAACGCTGGTGAGGCGAGCCCTTGACCGATAGAGAACACCGCAGTGATAATACCGAAGAACGTCTCCGAAGCCGTCGGGTCCACCTTAAGAAAAAAGTATTTTGGAAAATTAGGTACTTTCTAGAAGAAAGCTTTCTGACGGTCAAGCTCGGAAACTAATTTTCGATCAAGCTTCCGGGCAACAGTAGTTCGCGCGAGGTGAGGCTCTATCTACTGTTATTTCTAACATGCATATACCGCGAACCTGCCTAGCCTTCAGAAAGTTCATGCAGGTGTCAAGATTAAAATGTTTGCGGAAGATATCAGAATATATCTTGCTCATGCCAGCAACGAGCAACCAGATGCACACAGAATACTAAGCCTGGCCATAGAGATTACGGAATGGTGTAACAGATGGAATATCCCACCCAACCTGGCAAACACACTTACGCCTGGGCCGGATTTTCGGGTATCTCAATAAGAACGGAATCATCCGTTGACGACCCTGCCTTCTTGAAGATAAGTTACTGACCTTTAACACGTTGACAGCAGCGCACGTTTTGGCTTTTTTCGCCACATGGGACAGGAGCAATTTGGCGGGCGCGATTTGCCTGACGCGCAAGCGCGTCAGCTTGTCCCACGAGGTGCGTTTTTTGGAACTCAATTTTAAAAGAAGCAAAACAAGGGTATAACGCCAGTTGGGGACAAGCCTCTCAGCGAAAGCGGACGCGCGCTACCTCATCTTCTCAGCGAAATACTAACGACGACATCAGCGCAAAATAGGGAATCATTCAGTAGGGGGAGCATAGCCAGCTAGGAGGGGGAGGTGGGTAGAGGTTAGTGCGATTTGAATGACATGTGTGGAGAGCTGGAATGTGCTCTCCACACATGTCATCCAAATGTTATCTCAATCCCTTCGGATAAACGACTTTAAACTTGGAGCGATTGAAACACTCGTGAACGCGAGAATAAATACTTGTCGATTCAGTTGCTTTGCATGCGACATGCGTCACAAGGAGTAGTTTCATAAGGATTGAAAGAAATGAGCAGATGAAGGTAGCATTCAATGCAAGTATATTTGGGAAATAGGGAGCTCTTTGTGGCCTCAAAACCAGAAGGGTTAGCGCGCGCTGCATCGGGTATAGAAGATTCTGTTGTATTGACAGCTTAATGAAAAACACAAACGTATCCATAAACTGTATCTACTCAAATTAATGTGTCCTATTGTTGTTTGCATTAATGCTTTGTTTTCATTTGCTTGTTCACTTCAAAATGAAAGACGGAGATGAAATCAAACTAGGAATTTGTGAGGTTCAGAAAATCTTTGCATGACTAAAGCATATTTAACATCTGCATGGACCACGTCGTTTGCAGGCACGCTAATGTATTATCTATGAAATGGTAAAAAAAAATTCGGAAGAAGTTGGACTTGTGCGGAAAAATTGGGGTCTAAGACGCTCGGAATGTCCAATGCGACCTCAAAGTTCTGACGCGCACGCGCGTCAGCCTGTCGGTAACGTGTTAAGGACCATGTCACAAGGAAAGCTATCGCTTGTCGTGATCTTGAGAAACCTTCACAGTAATGATTCTGCTCTCCTAGCTAAGCCATATAAAAGCTAGATACCACCTCATAGAGTATGGTTCTGTTCTATGAAGTCACTTAATGACGAAACATATGTAATGATTGGTAAGGTTAAGAAAATCTTCAGGAAAATTGTATTCTATCGATCGGTTCCCAATCCTAATTACCTCCCACCCTACAAATATAGGCTCGTCAGGTTTAGTATGAAAAGCTTGAAGCATAGACGAGTATTCGATGATTTGGTGTTTGGCTTTCGCATCACCAAGAGAGAAATCAAATCACAACCCAGTAAATACAGGATATACCGGCCATACTGGAGGAGCTGGACTGGTTATTCTATTTACTAGAGAACGCTGGAAGGATGTTGTTCAACACGTTGATGACCGCCATTGTGCACGTATTGCTTCAGCCGTTTTTGGGATCTCATCAATAGGCATCAATCCTTTGGCGTTTTCATTATCAGTAATGAAAAATTGTCCTCCGAATCCAGTAATGCACATGGACCGTAGTGAAGGAAAAATGCCAAGTAAATTGAGGAAAACTAGTCTGCTCATGAGAAAGTGTGCTGTGGCATCATACCACACGGTCGTCAACGTGTTGAATACAGTTCAATTTTTTTTCTTGATTCATTTCTTTCCTTGCTGCGCGTCGGATACGTTTGTAGCCGCATCATCTACTCCTATAATCCATTACAGTCTCGAGCACAGCTTCAGAAAATTAATATTGTCGATGTTCTTAGAAGACAAGATGTCTAATAGCGCAATGAAGGCTAAAAGAGCTTTGACGACCGTATGGCCGCCGGCGGGCCACACCAAATCGGTCTTGTGGGACCGTATCGCCCGCCGGTGGGCCACGGCAGAAAATTATTGGTCAATAATTTTCCTTATTCCTTATTTCATTTTGATAATTTTCTAAGATTTCAAGCAATGATTAGTTAGCTACCCCCTCTGAAAACTCAGCCACACGATGGTTCGGAAACTGCTTATGCACAACGCAAAGAAAACACCTGTAATGCGGCCACGGCTCACGAAAAACACGGTCCCACACGCCAGACACGTTTATAGCGCGCGGTCGTCAAGAGGTAAGCAAACCAGCCCGTTTGGCGTTTCTGCTGGGACCGTATGCTGAATGTTGGGAAAGGGATAGGATACCCGACGGTCGACGGACTGCTTCAACTCGATCTTTCGAAGCGCCTCAATATGATGCTTACCTCAGGACTAAGCCTGGAGACAGGGAGGTCTGTCGTCTCTCCAAGGCTCAGTCCTCAAGTATGCAAAGCAGCCCTTCTGGCGGAGCTGCGCATGTAGCTGCACCACTTCCGTCATCACTCTCATATCGTACCGACAAAGTTGAAGTAGCCCGTGGACTTCGGGGATCCCAGCCCCTCCCCAGCATTCAGTATACCGGCCCCAGCAGGAACGTTAAACGGACTGGTTAGCTTACCTCGGTCGTCAAGGGGTTAGATAATGCGGAATCGGTTGTTCTTCTACATGTTAATGTGGAATATAATTAAGACCAGATTAGTCCCCCGTCAACCGCTGGGCCCTCCCTTTCTTGCGTTACGTCTTACTCTGTACCCCCTTCCATTTATGATCCCAATCTCTCGTATACGGGACGCATATATACAGAAAAGTGCTTCATATGGTATAGAGCACCATCTCTTCATTAGGTGACGTTAACGGGAATTCAATACTTAATTGCGCTTTGCATGTGTAAGAATTGGTTTCCCTTCTCCCCTTCACATTCTCCTACTCCTCTTCCCCTTCTTTATCCTCCATCTGCTACGGCAGCTCCATGTGGAATTAATGAAAGTGTGTTCAGTAAGTGTTTATTTTGCCGTTGGGTGATATCACAATCACGCCATTGCAAAACATCGAGAGCTCAAGCCCTGCGAGCTAACCGATTGCGGTCTGGTTACCATGAGCTTCTTATCACTCACTTCATTTTGCGGACGGACAGACAGACAGACATACATACATACATACATACAGACATACAAACCGACACACCAAGTTAGCGGTTTATAAAATAGAAGGATAGCAGTGGATTTTCGGCTATGCTGTTGAAGCTTAACACGCAACGGACGGCAGCGTTTTTGCGTGAGCGAGCCTGTGCGCCGGGCCGTTTTTTCCCGCCACTTGCACGGGCGCCACATAGTCACGCACGCAGGCACCCACGGTAGGTTTTGTGCAAGCTTGGGCCAGTGGCGCTGAAAACTATGTTTTTGTGCCTATACTTACAAAACTAAAGGGCATTTGGTTGTTATCATCCTTATAGCCCTCCATCCTGATACGACTCCCCAGTTTAGTGAAAAAATGCTACTCCATATTGAATTACAGACACTATCAATCGGGCAATTATTAGATAGGTCAGAAGCATTTGTAAGGAGGGTTCTGCATAGAGCATTACCGAGCCTACAAGCATCAAAATTGCAATATGAGAGGTTTTGGTAGTAACAGCACGTTGATTCACTTCGAGGGTCCAGACGAGCTTACGCTCCAAAGCTGATTCGGATCATTTCGGAGAAATTCCGGAAGTTTCTGCTCATAGTCTTTTATTCTTATTCGCACTGATTTACGAGTTTCCTGTGTTTTGCGCTTCCCAGTGTTCTTACTGTATCCCCACATCGGGTCGCGTGCAGATTCTAGTCATACTTCTCGGGAATCTTTTTTCCGTTATATCCTTCGTTCTTTCTTTTGTGGCCACGATTATCCATGATCTCCACGTTGTAGATTCTTCATCAGTCGTCTGAATTTTGTTGGTTTTGAAGTTTCGGGACCAAAAAGGGTGTCAAGAAGGCGGTATGTCAATTGTTATGGATCCCTCACAAATCCCCAGGAGCTCCATATGCGCGGTCCCGTGCAAAACGCGTTACCACAAAATTTTCATTATGCGGGGTTTTCTATTGTCTGGAACGTTTTAAAACGTACCAAAAAGTTGCCGCTACTGTTGTTGAAATGCTATTCTTATTTCTGAAATGTAGAGAACAATTAGAAAGTAATCGTAGTGAAGGCGGTTTTATTGGGAATGTTGTAAATTTACCAACAATGGAGCTACTCCGGTCCTGGAAACATGTTATTCTTCGAGGTCATGAGTGTACAGTGGTACATCTCCATTATTTGAAATGTTGCAAAAATGCGAAAGAGTTCGTTTCAAAGGTCGAACGCCACCATGTGGCGCACGCTGTCATTTACGTGTTGAGCTGCAGCCAATTCGATTCAACGGACCACTTCTGTTAAGTCATCAGCGCAAGACAAAACGGTTTATGAGGTCTGCAAATGCAATCTTCCACGTGTGGTATCAATGGCTGCTTGGTTATATCGTGTCATTGCTTCTCTGTGATCAATGACCCTCTTTCTATGTGGTTTCATGCGGTTTACTGATTAGGTTCTTTGTTACTTGACAGCGCTTTTATCCTTGGACGATAAAGGGTTGAGGATCAGGAGGCTTACCGAATTCTCGTTCAATCCAGTTCAATGAAGCTGGTCATACTGGCGAAGCTTCTCGATTTGCATTATACATCGACTCACCAACAGTGGCTGCTGTCTGTGTCCTTTGCTTGTGCGTAGCTTCCGGCTTGAGTATTAGCGCAACTTGGCCATTCCAAGTGGGGGACCACTAGATCCGTGTTTGGATGCTTTGGTAGGTTTCTATTACCCCAGATGTGGCGAAGGGCGTCGTAGCTGGCTGATGTGGGCTTCCACCCAGGACTCTTTCTTTTTAATTCGATGCTCAAAGCAACGCTTCGTTGTGGCTAGTAACACGTAACGGGCGACAGGGTTTTTCGCGTGCGTCACCATGTGGCACACAGAGTGGGAGTTGTGTAGGTTTATGCAAACGGCAGGGACAGAGCCAAAGTATATCTCCATGTTCATCCTATAAAAATAAGAGATTTTCATAGACGACAAAGCCGTAACCCGCCTTTCGCTCTAAATCTGGGGTATAAAGGATGAATGGAAGTTGCAGGTCGCATCTTCTGATGGTGCAAAAAGCAATCCTGAGTGAAGGAAGTGGCTATTTTCAGGGGAAGAGGTCTCGGGCTTGTGGACCATAGATAAGCCATTCATCAATCTGAAAAGTCGGGAAATTAAGACAAATGCTTCGTGAAATTTATTGTAAATTTGTGAAAATTCCAGCCGTCCAGGTCCTGAGAAGATATGTTTTCCTGTCTCCTGATGTATACACGGGTACATTTAGATTATGAAATCTTAAAAACAAAAGAAATAATCGTTCGCCATCATGTGGCGCACGTCGTCCGTTATTGGTTAATATTTGTGGTGACACATCCTATGGTCGCTATTATTGGGCGGAAGCCTACACTTATTTATACACGCACTAAGACTGGCTAGATGTCGCTAATTGACCGTTGCCTAGTTGATGTGTACAGCAAGGATTTGGTGATGGTTTTCCTTAGCTTTTTTTTACCTTGTTGCTGAGTTTATTCGTTTTCTTATTTCGACTTCTTTTACACTGCTGTTGATACAGCATGTCGTACTAAACAATAAACACTAAACAGTACTCTCTCGGGGTCAAGCGTGCATTCGACGGGCGAGGAGTAGTTTACTGGGGGATACTACGTGCACGATAGCAGTGAACGGAGTAATGGTGGCCTGTTTGAGGGATTGCCTCCAAAAGAGCCTCCACTTCTCTGTTCCCTGCTCGCCCACAAGTGATGTGTGCTTCAGTCCATTTCCCAAGCAAGTAAAACGCTTAAGGAATAAAGAGATCTCTCAAGTGGGGTGTGTAAAATGGCATGACAGAATGTGCAGCTCAAGGCGAAATTCAGTTTTCCACTAAAACTCTGCGAGCATACATAGATCTCCATGAAGTGAAATTTTGCCATATAACAACTCAGAAAAGAGAATCCCTGTGGATTGCAATTTTTTTCTTATTTTTTCTGCAAACTTGTCTGATAAAGAAACTGAGAAGGTGACGACTCGATGTAGCGAACCTGCAAAAATCCCATACATCAAAATTTTTCGTAAGGGAAAGGTCTTCTAGCATTGCGCCGTACAGGTTCAGCTTTTCTCAAGAAGTATTACGAGTTAACGAACTCCCAAATTTTATTCATGCATTGAAAGTGGTCGTCCTTGAAGAAAATTATGCTCGAGCTCCCAAACGAATACAATTGTCAGGCTCTGCTCCGCACTTAACAAGCTCCATCGATAATACAGGGGTAATGGCTAGGACTTCCGAAAATGTCAGGTCGGCATCGTACGCGGCGGAAACGCCCCATGGCGAATTCGCCATGGGCGCGGCGAAAGAAACATTTGCATCTGTCTGCATTATTGATCACGGACCTATTGTTATCGGTCGACATCAATAATGGGAATAAAATGACATCACAATACACTGTAGAAACAAGTAGATAAGTAAGGATCATCATCTTCCACATATAATAAGGAATATACTATTGCTTGGTTCATGTTTGATTTCAAGATTTCATTTCACGAAAAGATAGATCAATTAGATCAATCTCCAATTCCACATTTTTCACGAAAGCAGCCTAGCAAGTGGGTAGTCACAGAAAATGGGGAGCAAAACAATTGGACCAGTACAATATACCTCACAAGAATTGTGGCAAACTCATCTTCCATCTTACTTTCATTCAGAGTTTATCCTACGATGGATTCGGAGACAATGGAAACAAAAAATTATCAAAAACATTTGCAAGAAATATCGATGTTACCGCTTTCGAGAACCCCCACCTTCGTGTAGCCCTTACACGTGTTCATTTTAGTGTTTTGGAAAGCCTTTACGGAAGGATATGCATCATGGTGTGCTGTGAAGCCTCCAGAGTAAGGGCTTTTTCTAGAGTCATTCAAATCGATTGAATTATCGGGTCGCTCCCAACTATTACAAACACTGGAGAGTATTTCTTCAACGTAAGTTAACAGGAAATACGGTTGATGATAGGGCCTCATATGAACTAACTAAATCCATTAGTATCGCAATTTCATGAACGTTGCTTACAGCAACTCCTCACCCCATAAAGGAGTTCAGGAGGGTTTGAATCCTGAAAGCTCCCCTGGTAATGAAAAAGAAGTTAATTGGCAAAAAGAAGCAGAATAGAAAAAAGGAACGTGATAACTGGGCAAATTCTCTGCATTAATTACCATG
>KZ345371.1:19419-34377 GCA_002352805.1 Teladorsagia circumcincta
TTAAAGGTGTCGTTTTCATTGTGAAATATTCAACTGAACCTCATGTTCGCGATGTCGAGTAGTGTAGCTGCGAGTAGAAGCTGTGCTTAGCGATTGCTATCGCTTTCTCATGAAAGCTCAACAAAGCTAGCACGAGTGCGTTTCCCTCTTCGATAATTTCACCAACAATGAAACAACTAACGAATTATTGAAATATACAGTGGAAGGTCCAATTGTGTAATTTCGAGTTAAAACAAAAAAACGCTGGAAAATGTGGGTAGCGTGGCTGGATTCCTGGGCTTTTAACATGGCTGCTCGGAGTAATTTATTTTGGTCGCACGACGCTGGATTGACGTTCCGTAAGTGTACTTTTAGCATCTCAAGATACCGTTGTGTCTCAGCTCATTTTACTGTGCTAGTGCCCATATAACAAGTTGTTGCATCAAGGCGGCCTGGTGTTTGTGTGGGTATTCTGTCTGACAAACTTCTCAACTTGTCTTGCTCATCTGCTTTTTTGGATGCACGTGTAGGCAATCCCTGGTCTAATGAGGCTTATATCACAATGTTATGCCAATCACTCACCTTGTGTGGCGGTTTGCCGGTCTGCTGTCCGCCTGCAAACGGCCTAGTGGGCGTAATAAGGGCGTCGATGGGGAAAATCAGCCGCTGGCAGAACTAGAAAACAATTTCGCGTTGTGGAATCAATTTCATGATTGGTATAATTGTGATACAGCGGCCTCCTGTATGGGATCTACATGATTTTCTCGAGCACCACCCTGATTGTTGGAAACTTTTCAAGGTATGAAGCAAAATTACGAAATTTCAGGGAAATGTGCGTTTCTGGATGGTCACAGCTTCCTTCTCTAGCAGGACGTACACATAGTTTCTGCTTTGAAGAGGGCTGAAGTCATCCCCACACTCCCTTTCTCATTCGAATCGTGCCATTAGTAATTTTAGTGCACGAGCGGATCCAAAATTGCTAGAGTTTTTGAAACCCAAAATGGCCTAGTTGGTACGTTAAAGGGGTCAGAGTGCAATGTTCTTCTTGGAAAGACGGCATTCCGGATTTCAAATGGCCATGGCTTTCTGAAGTTACTTTTTCTCGAGTCCTCGAGCTGCACAAGACATGACATCTCACCGTGTCATGCACTTTCTTGCACTACAGCTTGGATCTGGACCGTTACAAGTCCTCCATTTTCTTCGCTCACACTGCGTTGAAATTTAAGGACAGATTTCGAAATCCTCTCCGTGAGACCAAGAGACGGTAGGATGCGCTCCGCACTCTCGTTTTTTGTTGAGCCACCGAGGCATCAAGATGTCTATCCCTCTACATAGCTTGCAGAGACCATTCTATCACTAGTAGTGCTGTGATGTAAGCCTAGCCCCATAATCTTGACGTAGTTATAATATGATACATTTGAACGCTCGTCATGATTCTTGCGGTAAACATGCTCAAAAGATCGCGCTTTACGAAGAGACCCGAAACGAATGGGATCGGAGCAAATGACGGCCCTTTGCTTTTTGCTGACGATTAGGTTTTCTAGAGCGAAATCCTCCCTTTTAAATAACACTGTTGACTATATTACGTTCTGAAACCTGCACTTGCGATTCCCGCCTTCCATGGACCGAACCCGACCCCTCTCTCTGGTAAATTACCAGGGAGGGGTTGTGTTGATCCTTACGGCTGTCCTGTTCTTGGGGTTATACGGTGATGCAGCAGACGCGTTGCCAGTTAAGAGAAACCCAACCGCTGTCGTGAGAAGAAGCTTTTGATATCCATGTTGCATAATAGTCATACGATCTATTTAGTCATAAACAGCCCCTCCATTCATCCCATAGAAATATGCCTTTTAGGGGCAAAGCACTTCGCGTTAGGCGGGAATCGAGCCCGCAGCTCTCGCTTTCCGGACATGTGCTCCCGATAACATCACTACGGCACCACTTCATCTTTTACGTCGTGACGTAAAAGAGCAGCATCAAAACAAAGCGAATCGAAAACCTGCAATAGTGGTTGAAGTCGTAATGATAGAGGCACGCCAAAATATGTTACCCGAACCGCTTTCCCTCTCAAATTAGATTATGTTCATTACTGTTCTGGCAGATGTTGCCTCCGCTCACTTCCGCTGCGATTTACAGTTGAAATCTACGACCACCTGGAGGAATCGGCAATCCACACGGCAACCATGTCGCGTTACTATGTTTACCACCTCGCTACTAGGAGAATTCAGAGACTTCCGTTGCGATTTTACTTTGTTGTTCACGAACGATCGCTGCCCGCAGGCTGCGTCCTCACGTGACGTTATATTGGGTTTTCGTTTGAATGGCCGCATACTCTCCATTGGTCGCATTGAAAGCATGAGTAAATCTCTTTGTGTTACGATGCTCGTATTGAATCCTGAATTTGTTTTCCTTTTTAGTGCTCCCATCTTGCCCGTCACCTTGTCAAAAAAGGTGTTTCTTTCTTATAGTGATGATTCATTCAGACAACTTCACAGTGTGTAAAGCAACACCTAAATGAGTCGAGATTTGAAGCGCTAAAAAAACGTAGGCGTGCCTGTGCAAAGCCGAAATGCGTACAGAACAAGAAGAAGTACAATTCTGTCACGCTCTGTGAAAACGAGTGGGAGTACTTGATATGGGAGACCGCTTTAAATTGGCTATGGCTTATAATTACACGATCCTTTATGAGCACGCTCAACCAAAGTTTACGCCCGTTAGCTCACAAGGGAAGCCCCTCAGGTCGCCATGGCCATTCAAGAAGAGATGCATACGCCTAGATGGACCTTCGAACGCTGATCTCAAATCTTCCTTCCAAATCTGCTAAACGATTCTCTGAACTGAGTTATGAAGCAAAACATTGCAGCGGTAGTGGTCGCGACTTACGGTGAAAATGTCGTAGGATCGGTCCCCTGCAGTGTTTACTGTTGTCCATTCTCCATGTGTATAGCTAAGCGGCCTTTGCTAGCCTATTTGATGATTTTCTGGAGAATGTAATGCAGTACTTACGATAAGGGACCAATCCTGCGACATTCGACTGTGAGCCCCCGTCCACTACCGTTGCGCTGTTTTACTTCCGTTACTCCGTTCAGAGAATCGTTTAGCAAATTTGGAAGGTAGATTTGAGATCAGCGTTCGAAGGTCCGTCTAGACGTATGCATCTCTTCTCGAATGGCCATGGCGACCTGAGGGGCTTTCCTTGTCAGGGGGAAGCTGCTGTTGTAATACTTTTCAACATATTGGCGCAATGTCGCCCGATGCCGGGCGATGCCCTACAGGCTCAAGACTTTTGCGTAGATTCCAAGTTTCGGCGATAGTATACTAATTAAGAGTGGTTTCGGCGATAGTATACTAATTAAGAGTGCATCATAGTATTTATGGTAGTTATCGTCTGCGCATACATTTTTCAGTGGTTGTTTTACTCGGGGATATTTGGTATTGATTTTCTGCAGTGAAGTTTGTTATTATCGAATGCATACGGCTGATTTCTGCTTGCATTTGGCCAGGGTAACGATACAACTCTTGGCCATGAGGATCTGCATTCGTCACGATTCGCGGACTCTGGAGTTGAAAACTGATATTCAAGTTGCTCCAGAGTTTCGGCCTGACCGGGCGAGTAGGTTCTTGTTTGACTAGGAAACAACCAGCATTTGTCTGAGGCAGATCGAGCTTTATGAATTTCTGCATGGAGTACTGATTATTTTGGCATCCACTATATTGCTGCTTCGCGGCCTTGGGATGAATTTTCCGAGACGGTCAGCAGAATCGTCCGGCCGTCGCGTCGCCGCATGCGGCCACCCGCGCGACGTCGACACGACTTGCTCGGCATCGCGACGCGGCGATTTTCCAACGAGCGCGGATTTTCGAATTTGGTCGTTGCGAAACGCGGGAACGAGTTTCTACTAGCATGCTCTGTCTCTTTCGTAAAGATAGTGTGGATAGGTTTGTTTTTGAAGTTCATTATCGCAATAGAAGAAAGAAGGTAAGACTCGGGTTCGGGGGGGGGGGCACGCGATGGCGCGGTTCTGTGTTCGTCTATTGAAGAAACGAACACAGTACCGCGCCGTTGCGTGCTCCCCTCCCCCGCGAACCCGAGTTTCATCAGAAAAAAAAGGATTTAGGGATTTGGAACTATTCCGCATTAACTGGAGCTGAGTGTTGAAGATTCGATTCGGTCCAGCTTGGCGTCTTTTTATTATTGAATTTCGAATGAAGCCACAGAAGCTCGCCCACTCCAGTTGCGACGTCGCGGACAGGACCAGCGCAGGGATCCGGACGACTTTCTTGACATACCCTCATTTTCTGAAAATATCGAAAACGCCTAGTGGCCAACGCGTTGAATGCTTGACCATAAGCTTGATTGTCTTCATAGACTACAAAAATCTACTGTGACCTGAATTTTCGTTCGCAGTGGAACGCGATTCAAAGTCTCCATTTCCGGCTGTCGCTTTGGCCACTTTTGTTGTGCTCATCACGGTCATGACATTAACAAAAATTGCTACAAAGAGAACGGGGTGTGCAGTCTTTAATTTTTACGGCTTTGTAGCAGAGATGTTACCGGTATGATTCTAAGACTGCAACCGCAATAGAAGGTAGCATCGCATTTTTATGCATCATACATTTGTGAGAGGACCAGAAAAGCGCTCCTTCATGCGTTTGGCTTGAAGCATTTCGCGAGCTCACATCGAGCAGAATGCTTCCCGAACTAGAGATTTCGTTAGGATTCAGGCAGTTTCGACCATAAAATCGAGATCTACGGACAGTTGTTCAATGAATCATCATCGTGATGCCAGAGAAACTCGCCAAGTAGCGCGCTGGCTTGCGCAACTATGTTAATGCGCACGCATATGTACCACCACAAAGGGTGTGATCTCATCGGAGCTGCCGAAAAACTCGTCGAGCACTGGCAGGCCTTTACCCTGTGTACGATGCAAAAGCTGTGAAGAGGGTACTACTCCTGGTTAGAGCCAAGGCCACACAAGGCAAGAGTTGAAGCATTTCATTCACGTGAGTTAGTCGGCCGAAGAAGTTGACCGGTTGGTCGGGAATAGAAAGCTAAAGTAGCTGAAAAATCTCCTCTTTTGGACATTGCTCATTATAAAACTATCGCCAGTAAGTCTAGCTCAGTTGAGCAGATACTTCATATTGCACTATCCCCTCTGTTCAAACAGAGCCCTCTCCATTTACTCACTGGTTTTCCAGAGGGGAATTTCATTTTCGTCAGTCATGTGATAATTGTGAGATTCACTCGTCCGTTCAACTTGCTTGCTTCACCAAAAGCTAAGTTGAGATCTCATCGTGAAGTCTTTTTGTGCGTCTCTGTGATTTCTCCTAATATTTTACTGGTTTTTAGCTAGTTGGCAGAAGAGCTCTAGCCTCACTACAACTCAAAAGACTTGACACCACATTGGAAAAATGTGCGTGCCTTTGACATAGAAAAGGTCCTTTTCATCACGCGTTCGACATCCATTCAAACTCGTACGGCACTAAAACTACTTTTCAAACGCTGTCTTATGCGTGCTCTCAATGTGCGACTCGATCAAATCAGAAATTTCCTCGTGGTATTTTTATTGTTCCCATTTGCGTGTCAAGAAAGTTTCCATTTTAAGGAGATCGCCCACGGAACCCATGATTCTATCTCACTGATAAATTACTGGCTTGAGACCCATCATTCACGATAAGAACGAAAGAACAGAAGACTGTGTTTGTTTTCGTAAACAGTTCGAAAATCCTTAAAATCCATTCCAAAGGACTGTTACGCGTTGAAATTCCCGCCGTATATCTGTCACATATGTGGACGGGAACAGTCTAGTTGGTTCTCGGCATGCCCACACTAGGAAGTCTTTTTTGGCCTTTTGCAATGGTACTAATATTTCTCTTTTCTTTTTCATCCTTTCTATCGATCGTTTTGTCTCTTCTCCGAATTCGAACGCTTTAACCCGACCTTTCAATGCATCGCCAGATTCGTGCTCTCCTCTCCCGAGAACACTTCTTTCCATGCGTTCCATTGTTCCCATCCGACCTACCCTCGACCGTCCATAGGGTTTGGTTTTCAAGAGTTTGTATCTCTTTGGAAGCTGAATCTTCTTGCGTGAAACCTGGTACGTTGTCTCTCGCGACCACAACTGGCACACTCTTGTTGAGGAAGAATGCAAGGTTTCTTCAGGGACGATTACTCAAGCTCCCAATATCTCAGTGCTTACTCCACCCCCCCCCCTGCTTTTCGTGTTTCTTCGTTTTTTTTTTCACTTTCACAGTAGCACTTTTTTAATAGTCCTCTCTACAATTTTCATGAGTTCATAAGTGGTTTCTTTGCTGCTAGATATACAGAGTGTCTGCTTCATTTTCGCGTATTCTGCTCAAAACCCGTGATCAGTATTTTTTAACCATCGCTGGATTGAATATGAAGTATCATATTATGCGTGCGAAGATGCGCGCGTCAATGGGATGAAGCGATAGAGGACGCGTAGGTGCTAGAATTAGCTCAGCTGTGGCTTGAATCAATTTTGCTGAAACGAAAAAGGATACTTGGAGCCTCTTGATTATTTAGACGTATTTTCACAATACTAGCAGTTTTTAAATCTCTATAAGGCTTTCTTCATTTTGGTTCATATTTCCGCCATGAATTTTATAGGTTCCCCATAAATGACCGTCGAAATGCATTGTGACGCCTAACATCAAGACAGTAGGGCATGAAAGATGATGCAAACATTACATCTTCCAGGACAACTCATTAATATAACTGTGCATTTTGAAATCGTAGAATATATAATGTGTACTTGTCCGTTGCCTTCCGAGGTGACTTGCCCTGTTGATTGTGTGAGATGAGCCCTCGCTGTATCCACAATTGCTATCGCTAAGCCGTTTCCCTCTAATTGCTCGTCCGATGCGCATAGAGCATCCGTACGTCGGCAGCTCACACAACCTCTATAGAGTTTTAATTAGCGACTGACAATTAAGCAGAGGCTCAAGTTTTTCCCCAGTGGTCATGTTTTGATCCCATCGCTCACTGATCGACACTGATCGCATATTTTCTAAGAATCGGATCAAACTTGCCAAAGTTTCGATTTTTCAGGATTAGTCAAAGCTCATGGAGGCAAAGCTCTTTGGACTCATTTATAGGTGTGGCCCCTGTTTTAGTTCCATCTAATTTCTTCGAAGAAGTTTGGACCTTAGAACCTTAAGCTAGACGAAACTTTTTGGAATGAAACCTTTTAGAACAAATATCGGCAAATAACTTCTGCAGCGAGCCATCTCCTGGACACCTGTGGACACCTTTGCTACTTCAACTGTGTACTCTTTTTCACTCTGCTCACTACTTTATAGATCAAATCGGTAGCAAGGTGAACTTTCAATTGCCAAATTGAATTATAAGAGGGAGCGAGAGTCTCTTTTTGTCGTTACAATCTCTTTTGCTATATTCTTCGCTTCTGCTCTTTTTTTCACGTTATCAGGGTGCTGACCATAGATTGAGGATCGGTCACCATTTCAACCTCACGGTTCCAATCCGGCTGTGAATGGTGGTAGAATGCGAAGCTCTTGTTGAAGCACCACACCTCTCGGTGGCAGTCTGGCCTTGTGACGATGAGGGACAGACGGCAGTGTAACTTGATTTCAAGAAGAAAAAAAAGAGGTCAGGAAAGGGCAACGAGTAACACAGGTAGCAAGCGCACCGGCTGCTGCGTAACCGTTTTAATGCCAAGTGTGCCCACTAGCGTGAATCAGAACCTAAGATTCGTCGATAGGGAGAAGGGGATGAGGATTTTCTTGATGTCGTGGCTCACCCTATTACGCACGCAGCAAATGGCGCCAAGGCCCATAATGTGATGCCTCTAACTGCCTTTTATATTAGTGATGGTCTTAAGGATAGCACTTACTTGACCTTTTAAAAATTATTTTGGCTGAAAGGCTCGAGGTGCTATGGTGGTGAGTGGCTCCAATAACCGAGTGAATGTTCCAGCTGATGAATCCAGGCTTGAATCTCATCGAGGCGAGTCATGCCCTCTATTCTCCACATTCATTCAGTTGGCACCAGACTTGCCCAGAAAACCAAAGCGCCGAGCAACCACTCCCTGTCAGTATCCTTATAGACAAAATCACATTAGTGCCATTGCAATCCACAATCAAATCGGAATGCGTGGCGGATCCAAAAAAGAGATTGATCAGCTTCGAATGCTTCATTACTTTACCAGCCTTGACCGCAGCAGCCACAAGGCACTGCTGTGCTTTACGCCAACCGCACTTGTGAAGTCAGCACCTCGTGGCGTGGTGCGTATGCAAGAAAGTGCGGATTCGTATGGTAGGGGGTCCTATAGCGATCATCACATCACGTTGTAATGAAACTACATCACTCACAAGAAGCACGACCTTGTATATGGCTGGCGTCGCTCTTTCTTCCCCGTCACCGTTCTCCTTCTTTTACGACGGCAACGCTGTAAGGGATGGTCGAAACTGTGCTCATCGTCAATTGAGATTCATTTAAGTGAAGAGGCTTATTCAATCTGAAGATCATGCTTGCTAGATTCGACTGTGACTCTAACCTTAACTTATTAGCGATCGGTTCTCCCCCCCCCCCGTTCCCTATCCCCTCACCAGCTACCACAGAGCACCACGTGGAGTGGCAGAATGTGTGGTCGAACAATGAATTGAATCACCTACTTTGAATGCCGATTTTTGTCTACTCTTCGGGGAGGTCTCGACATCTTTTTTTGAGCAGATTCTTCAGCAGCTCTTTTTTCCGTCTTCAGAGATAATGCGGCCTCCGCACGCTTATGAGCCTTGAAGATCGTCTTTAGTTCTTGTTTCAGCATCACCTTGCATACCACATCGCCTTCTTCTGACTGTCAGCGTTTTATTCAGCTGTAAATTATTGATGGAAAAGTCACATATACTTTACATTGTCACAGATTCAGGCAAAGCTTGCAAAATCATGGTACTCAAACTGCCCTTTTGATAGTCAAACAACTATTGTATGTACTTCCTGGGGAGATACCTTGTTGCGTCCTACCTTCACTCCACCATAAAAAAGTGTGTGTGTGAATCGAGGTAAGAACTTAATAATGGGAGTTGAATGGGGAACAAATTCTACTCTTCACAATACTCGTAAATATACTGCTAACATATTGATTGACTATCCGGACACGAGTCGCGATCGAGTTCTGTGCTATTTTCTTCAGAAACTATACAGGAGGTGAGATTAGCAAATTGTGGAGGAGAAAAGCGAAAAAGATCATGGCACCTACTGAAATCTATCTTTGTAAAGTCAGCGGTACTACGACGAGAGACACAGCGCTGCGAGGAGAGGAAAGCGAGAGAGCGCGTCGTTCGCGAGAGGGCGCAGACGCCACGTATGCTGTAGTTGATAAGAATGGCAGCGAGCGCAGCGGTCAAGTAAAGGCAGTGCTCTCTTGTTGTGCAGTTTCGAGTCGCGATAGCCGCATATTTTAAAAATAACCTGGGGGTAGGGTTACAGCTGCCTGCTGGTCTCACGGCGAGAATTTAGAATTTAGAATTTTTAGAATTTTTTAGAATTTTTAAGGAGTGAGTTGGTGATCCACAAGATCTCTGAACAACTGAGCAACACTGCTCTGATTAGCAGAAATTTTCTCATGGTCAGGTCACCTTGGTATCGTGCACATGGGGAGAAGCTCTCCATCATCGTAACATCCCATCCTTGCTCGGAATCAGTTTCAATGGCGCTTTCGTCTTCTACAGTGCCCATCTCTCTTCGAACATGTGACTCTGATACCGAATCCAATTGTAAAGCATCGCGCTATATGTCGGTCATTCTCGCCGAGTGGCACTTTAGCACTATGTGTGGATTGGAGCGTTAAACGAAGGCTGGTCTTAAGATGCGCTATTGATTGCGATTAACATACATTCATTGGAGATTAGTTCGAGGTGAAGAAGAAGGGCGTAAATGACACAAACGCTGTGCTCAGCATTATCTCCCGTCTTGTTTGCGTTGCTGACAGCTAACCTTTAAAGCGTTTGCTTAGTGACTCTACATTTCTCAATGTACAAATTTGGATTCTATTCCCAGAAACTATCCTTTCCAAGATCCTTAAACAGATAGTCAAATATGTTCAGTGTTATACGTGTAAAATTTATCTGAAGGGGAGCGTATGAAGATAAACTCTGAGAAATTTCACGCTGCTTCTGCAGTTTTCGGAGTATTGCTTGAAATTTTACTTCTTTAGTTGATCGCCACGTTATGATGGGAATTTTTGTGAGGCATCGGTTGTCGAAAAAAGGCGAAATCTCTTTGATTAACTGGATTTGGATTAGGTAGCGCTTTACATAGTTTATCGGCTTAGCAGAACTTGCCCTTGCCATGGCTCGCTTCACAAACAAATATTGTCTGTTCTTTCTTCAGTTTATTTCTTATAAGAATCTTTGCCGGTGATTTTTTGAAAGCCAGCTGAGCCCATCTCTTCAGCAGTGGCTAAGTCCACTGTTCACCTTCTAGTTGATCACGAAGCGATGCCTGACCTTTCATGCGTTTCAATAGGTATTTTCTGATGCGGATGAGTCATCGAATCTCAGAATCTGCTCTTGTCCTTCTAAGTGGGTCTCGGTTTGAGTCCGAACTCGGTCTCGGCCGTGTAGTATGTACAGCACGAATATCTACACTGTCAGCATTGAATATCTGTCTGAAGAACTTTTCACAACCCTGCACCATTAAATGTTCGAGTTAAAGCACCCTCACAGAAACCAAGCGGAACTTGAATACTCATCAGGAACGCTTCATGAGAATCGCCATGTGAGTTGTGGCTCGCTTCCGAAGATGGTGCAGCGCAATCGATAATCCCCACTTGGTCGCTGAGCGTACTGAAGTCTCCTGATAGACCAGATAACTCCATGGCGCACTTCAACGGCTTGAAGGAAATTTTCGACCTAATCAAGATGGAAAGAGATAGTCTCTTCTGGCACACCCAGTAAGGAAATGGAGGATGGCATGAAGGAAAACGGCCTCGCCAGCTATGTCTTCAAAATTTCCCTTCTCAAAATTCGACCAATATGTAGCTGCAATACATGCTAGGCTGGAGCGTGTCACCTATGTACCCCTTACAAGGTGAGAGAAAGTTGGAAACTCGCTCTCCTTCGCATAACTTAGCTTGAAAATGGCAGCTAGAAGCAAACCAGTTTAAAACACCCTGTGACTGCTTTCTTTGCGGAGGCTCTTCCCTTGTCTTGAAGTCTTCAGGTAACTGAAGTGGAATGAAAATTCCTGCGTTTCCGCTCTTCCAATTGGTCTCGTAATATTCCAAAAAGTTTTCTCTGCAAATTCTCGAGCAAATTTGAAGAACGCGAAATATTTGGGTATATTATGAAATTTATTGAATGTTTCTTGCACAACTACCATGCTGAAAATATTTCTGGTGAAATGAACAGCAAAAGTCCACTTCTTTGAAATCGATTCCTCTTTGGAGCAATTTTCCCAACTTTTTTTCTAGTGTATGTTTTTTGTGTATGCTCGAAACTCGCTTTTCTTGATCGATTCTGGTCTGATGGGCGCCATGCACTCTACTACCATTCATAATCGCACATCGTTTGAGTGCGCACATATTGACCTCTGCAGTAATATGTAGAGATCGTACGACTCTCATTGTTTTTACGTGGGTTGTACGCGTTGGGTTCACAGTGTAGGCCTAGTGCCATTCACAAACCTTTTTTACAAATATAAATCTCACCCACTGCAACTTTCCAAAAATACGATTATTTTTTGATAACAACAAACAAAGACGCAACAAATTCAATAATTCAACGTTCACGTAAAGTGATGTCTGCATGTGGACCTATAGAATTGTTACAACCTCTGAGCTTAAGGACTCCACTGCCCTAGTAACAGGAGGGATTATCTCAGTGAACCGATGGAGGAACGACATTTTTATAAACTGTGCGAGACCCCTCTGTTATGATGAGCGCCGACTTGTGCATGAGCTGCTCATAGCTGCCCAGCTGATATTCATATTTGATAGTAGAACCAGTGGGTTAGTGGAGACGCGCTTGTGTGGAAAGTGTACTGCTCCTTTCTTTGAACCAACAACCCCAGTAGGACTCGTGCGTTTGCTACTAATGGGACGAAAAAATGCACGAACCCTTGTCGAAGACGTACGAAGTGTGGCTAAAGCCAAAGCCCACCTAGAAAAGTCGCTGGAAAGAGTGCTGGATTAGAACCAACTCGTGCGCTCCGCAATTCTAGTCCGCCCACTTACTAGCCCTTGAGATCGCGTGATTACGTGGATGTGCGATCGTTTTGGGAGTACAGCAACTATTTGAACTCGGGCTTTTGAACCGCCTCTATTTGATGCTCCGAGCTCTAGAATTCTGCCCGTTTCTTCATAGATGTGCGCCGTTTTTTCTCAGAAAGGCAACGTTTGGGATCTATATGTTTCTTCCTGACAATGGAAATCTGTTGCGGTTCCTCGCTTATAGGGGTTCTTGGCAAACAAGTTAGCACATCTCGTCCGGCCCCCTTCCTTTTTCCGAGGGGTAACAAAGGATTTCCTGTTTGAAGCTTCATTGGCGGTTTTCCATGCTTCTTTTTTCCATTTGCATTCGACTCGCCATTGCAATTTCATTATAGACCGCTTTTACCACACGAAATCGACCTCGGGTTGTTGCTTTAACGGTTGTTGAAGCAACAGTCCCAGCGGGGTCGAAGTGGGCGTGGCAGACAATGGTTGCACCACCTTTTACCAACCGTGGAGATTGCGTGATTTTCAGTGGAGGCACTTGCGATCGTTTTGGGACCCCAGGGGCTATTTGGAGTCGATTCGCGATGCAAATCGCGATATCGTGAACGAATCTCCACGGCTGGCAAGAGGGGGTGCGATTTTTGTCCTGCTGGAACTGTTGCTTCAAGTGATGTTTGCTACTGACACAATTTTGTGGCACTCATTCCACCGTTCAACGGCCTAGCAGATTTGAAACTACGCCGCAATATGACCGATCCCATCTATGCATTGTGGCTCGGATGCGAGAGTTCCTGACAGTTGTGTATGCTAGGATGCCCACCCAGTAACACACCGCATATGAGCTGAATTGAAACGGGTGCATTGCTCTTCCATAGCGAAATCGAAGCGTTATAAGGTCCAATTTTCAGAAAGTTCTGATTGGAAGACTTGGAAGACTTGGAAGAAAAATTGTAAGACTCTTATCGAATATTGCAGTAAGCCCCTTTCCAGCAGTGGATCTCTTTCTTGGATTACTTTCTTAATTTGTTACCAAGGTTCGTCACTACAATACCGCTCACAGAATGTGAAGAATCGACGCCGACTGATAGATTAATCTGTCACAGACCGTCGCACCTCCATAACTCCGTTAAAAATGAATGAAATGAAAAGATTCAATCACACTAGGATACGTCTCTCCGCGACGAGCTCGAGGATGTGTCGTATGTCGAAATTTGTTAAGTAGGTCACCAGCTTCACCTTGTAAGCTGAGTTAAAATTCAGTTTTGACCGCAGGAAAGGACACCAATCTTTGGGATTTAATATTATTTGCATAGCAGTCTATCGTCTACCCGCGACTTTTTTTCAAAGCATTTTACTCATGTTTCACAGTGAATCTCGATAGGAGCGAGTTTTTTTCAAATTTTATGACATTTCAGGATTTTGGAAGCGTATTTTTTCCAATTCTGGGGAAATGACAGCGAAGTGGCTTGAAGGTCTCAATCCTTGTGTAGAACCACATGAGAATTTTGCTGTAATCCCCAATGCTGGGCAGAGGTTCCTCAATAATTTGCTCCTAAATATCGGTATGCGTCACATTCTGCCACTAGGGGTCGCTCTTCTTTCCCTTTCAAAAACGCACTAATCGAAGTGAGGGAACAGCGAATAAGGTGATATTCGCAAGAGCAAGCCATATTCTTCCCTATAATGGCATAATTGCTTATGGAAAAGCGGTCACTTGAATAAGACAGGGGGTAATACTTCCACCTTTGACAAAGTGGGCGTGCTAAGAGAGTTCCAAAGTACGGCTGAATTTCATACGGTTGTGCTCAGCACGAAAAATGCTTCCCGATAATATACAATTTGTTCTTAGAAATCAACTTTGTTTTTTTTCCTTTACTCCCTCTTGTTCGTTTTGTAATGGCTTGCCACAGCGACTGATCGCTCGTTGACCTCGCAATTAGCCTGCGCTCTGCATCGGCTGGAAGGTCAATGCCTCGCGGTGTTATCACTTATCTTCGAGACACATTCTAAGCTAAACCGCTAAGCGTTGTTTCAGTAATCCCTTCATTCTGCGTAGTACAGGGTACTGAAGGCATAGGCGATTCCAAAGTTTGGTAAGTGAATACGCCATGTTGGTTCAAGAACCTGCTGGAATGGTGCAGAACCACACCACACATTTCATATCAATGTTCGCAAGTGTTGCGTGCTGCAGAGGATCCGAACTCTCCGCAACCCCGCGAACACGCGTTAACAGCGATCGTTCGGCCTGCGCCATCAGTTCGATCAGAAAGAGGGAGCATTGTGATCAAGATTGGCCGAACTGGCAATATAGCCACCTCGCCCGATGGCAAGAGTAAGAAATCTGTTGGATTAGACAGGATATAGACTTCATTAAGCAATAAATGTCGATCAAATAAGTGAAGTCCTCAGTCTAGAATTAATAATACCCAACTTCTGACGCTTTTCTGAAGCGCCTCACCATGGGGGCCTCTTCAGCCCTTCTCTAAGGCAGCGTCATTCGACTAATAGCGCAGGCCGAACGATCGCTGTTAACGCGTGTTCGCGGGGTTGCGGAGAGTTCGGATCCTCTGCAGCACGCAACACTTGCGAACATTGATAGAAATGTGTGGTGTGGTTCTGCACCATTCCAGCAGGTCTTGAACCAACATGGCGTATTCACTTACCAAACTTTGGAATCGCCTCTGCCTTCAGTACCCCTGTACTACGCAGAATGAAGGGATTACTGAAACAACGCTTAGCGGTTTAGCTTAGAATGTGTCTCGAAGATAAGTGATAACACCGC
>KZ345371.1:49735-66624 GCA_002352805.1 Teladorsagia circumcincta
AGGACACCCTGGATAGAACAAAGTGGCGAGGACTAATAAGGACAGCGGACCCTGCGACTGCGCGGGACTAACGCTAGGGAGAAGAAGAAGAAGAAGAAATTCATCAAAAACCTACATTTATAGATGCTTGCGAAAAATCCACGGTGAAAATGTGATGCGTGTAAGTGCAATCCTGAATACCAACACAAAGTTCCAATTTGACGAAGTAACGATTTTTTACCTGAATTTTTTTTGAAAACTTGGCTCTACCCACCTTGCAAAATCACACTACCAGCACATGTTTTTTTCCGGCTGCATTTTGTAAAAATAAAATGAAAGCACAGCCTGACGAAATCCGCAATTATCATCGCCTTCAGATCCATAGACGATAGCAAAGCAAATCGCAGTCAGACTTCTATAAAAGCAAATTCCAGCAAAGGAAGCGCAAGAATTTCGTCGGAGTTTCAGCTCGCGATGGAATTTGATAGTGGTCACTTGTCAGGGATAGATTTTTGAGAGTCCTGGAGGATATCAAAATGTAATGGGACCTGGTTGCTATCCGACCGAGATGAGCGCCGTGGTGTTTCGAAATCTATGACCACACTCTTGGTTTTTTCTCTTCATAAGAGTTTGGTATGGTAGAAAACGCTCTGATTGTGAGGAAGAAAAACGTTGCGGGAAAAAAGGCAGAAATCAGAAAATGAGAGATCAGAGAGTTCCTCACTTCATCGGCCTGCCAACACTTCCTGAGGAATGTGGCCTGTATTTCTTTTCCAAGGAACTTGGAACCAAAATGTGCAAGCCCGGCCCTCATGTTGCTGGTCCCTTCCAATTGCGAAATTGCACGTTAATCTGGTTGTACGTCCTCGTATGTTGAAAAGAGATCCAGAATCCTAATGCTAAGCCTTAGACACTGACTGAGGGCCGTTCCCCTTTCGTTAGTTGTTGTAAAGAACAAAAGAACTGTCCATAAAGTTTCGAAATTTCCTTTATCTGCCGTTCATGCTTGGGCTGAAATGGCCTTCCTCGTCTTGAAAATGGCCAGTCGGCGTTCCTTCAATCGGATGAGCACATGACACGATAGAAAATGAAGAAAGCCTTGGATGGATGCCTTGCTCAAGTTGGCAAGGTTAGAATTCTTACTTGGAACTGAACCACATCATGGGACGTTGAATCTTGAGAGACGGCGTTTTTGTGGAGATGATACCATTAGAATGCTATTCGGTCGGGTCTCTCCGATACTGGGGAGACCTCGGCCATGACCCGCAGATATACTCGAAGAGACAATTCGGACGAAGTTCATCAATAGTCTGCAATGATTTTGAAGGAAATGAGAAGTTGAAATTCGGCTTTCCAACATGTCAGGCAGACAACCAGCGCTACAATGTGGTGCTTGAACCTCGGCTCCATTTTTCTCGAGAAGTCACCTCGCGAATTACTTGTTTTACAGCAAGCTCAAAGAGGGGTCCCTGACACGTACATATTTCCATCCGGGAGAATGCTAAACGCAACGGTTTCGAATGATAGGTTGGCTGGCGTATTCCTCAAACCCCATACTTATCAAAAACGTAGAGGTGTCGCGGTTTGCGGTCTCTACGTCATTGAGGGCAAGAGTAATACCAAAAGTGACCTAACACTTGGTGAAAGGGCTGATTGGGAGCGGATGGACAGGAAAGGTATCGGGAAGGAGCTTTGGAAGGCTTGCCGGATTTTTGATTCTGAATACTTTTGATTCAGGGAAAGCAGGGGATGTCTTTCCATTAATCAAAAAAATCAAAGCTGCATATAGCTTGGAGAGAAATGAGAAATTCTAAGGTTTTCGCATACGAGAAATCGGATAATAGCGGTCTCATAGTGCAGAATTCAACAGCTTTTCATAGAATGAACGATTTTAGGGTATTCACACACTTTTGCTACGCACTGTATCTTCGCTGCAAAACGCGCATCGTCCCACACCCTTGGGGAGCCGCCTCCTTTCGATTCCCTTCCTTGACCTCCGACCTTATATTGGAAACGTCCATTTGATGTGTTCAACCTCTGGCGCTGGGGGATGATCCAATTTGTGTTCAGCTATTGTGAGATCTCCTGAGGATCAGTAACTGTATTCTGTTTTTTAGGTACTTATTTCGTTTCCAGAATATAGGGCGGTGATTCTATCACCGCAGTCAAACCATCGTTTTCATTGATTTGGCTATTTTCAGGCATGTTTCCAAATGTTACGTGATCAGGGTATTCCACCCGTTCCCGAGCCGAGTACGTGATATTTCATTTCATTTTGTTGAGGATAATGTCTTGGGTGATACGCTCAGCTTAAATGTACAATTCTGAAGGCGGTGATCACAGTGGCCGAAGGGCGATGCGACTTTGATGACGTAGCTGAAGGATGACGTAGTTCGGCCTTCATTGATATCATCGAAACCGCAAAGGCTGTAAGCATCGTGATCCCTGCGTTTAACACATAGAGCGGAGGGCGCGGAGTGCATGCGTAGATTCCTCGTTTCCTTTTGATTATCATGCATGAAACAAAAGAGCATTAGAGGTGAACAAAAGATGGTACTGATGGCAGGACATGTCCTTCTGCTGGAACAACTGCATAGAAATTACTATTGAAACATGGGGTGGCAAAAAGAAAAGAGACAGTTTCCTAAATTTCAAGGATCGACACTGTAACTCTCCGCCTGGCTGAGACCTGATAATTCCATGAATAGGAATAAGGAGCATATTCCATACTATCGAACAGCTTTTAATGCCGTTCTACACTGGGGAAACCACAAGAATCTACCTCGAGAATATGATGGGAGGGTTGAGCTCAACGAGTCGTTCGTAGTCCATGCGATATTGTCCAAAATGCTGGTCAGCAGGGATCTTGCACGATCAGCGCCACTGTCCTTAAGAAGACGTCCACTACTAAATCGATGCAAGAACTCATGTAGCAGCTTCAGGCAGGAACAACTACTGTAGGTCTCCCTGAACTCGACGGTTACGGCAGAAAAAAAAACTGTTACGGCAGAAAAATTACAGGCACCTAATTTATGTAGGAAAATCCGCACCTACTTCCAGACTGCACATATGGGTGCATTTGAAGAATGCACTGCAACAACCTTCACCACGTTTAGCCCGCATATTGCATGGTCCCTTCATAAGCATCTCATCATTCGTGTGGTTAACACAGATGAGTTATGGCCCACTATGGAAGCCTAGAAGTTTTGCGCAGTACCTGTTATTATCCTGGACGGGTTTTTGCATTCCTCCTAAGAAACATCATAACAATAACGATATAACGATTTTTCTACGAGGATAAGTGTGTTTCTGGTGGGCCCGCTATCAAAAGTTTTGAAAAATCGTTAACAACTAGAATTTCAGCCGATGGTAGTTTGTGGTGTAATGCCACATACGATACGGTTCTTTGTTGGCCACCTACGCCAGCAAACACAAGCATCGTGTTGCCGTGTCCCCCGCTCAAGGGCCTCGATCCAACCCGTGAGTCCTTTACATCGGAATTGTCAAATTTGGTTCAGTCATGGTTCGATAAGTTCCAACTGGGTTTGTTCCTATATTGCACCTTTTCCACAATTTTAGTGTTAGAATGTAAATTACCAATTTTTTCTGTTTCAAAATCCAGTGTTCACGAAAGAAACAGTTCACAAGCTCTTTTGCTGTTGTGGGATGTTGGATGTTTGAAGTGTTCTCAAACAGCTCCCTTGAAATATGCCTTGATACGGATACTTTTAAATGTTCACAGTGAATAAGTTGGGGAGTTGGCTCAATAATGTGACCAGCGGGCTAGTTTCAATAACTTGGGAGGGCATATCACCACTCCGCCCATCACTGATGAGATGCTGGTCACGTGTTTTTGTGGTATGACTTCATCTGAAGTATTCAGCTAACTTCCTTGTCAGGGCAGCTACGGATGCGATTCCATGATATTCCCGTGAACGAACTCTTTGGATACCAAACTCTATTCAGTCTTCAAATCCTGAGTCAAAATTCAGTCGTCGGCACTCCTAATAGAGATAGGCCTCAATTTTTGCAGTCATCTTGGGAACAGTTTCCTAGTGAACACTTTCTTGAATGTTATCAATTCGGTTTCTAGTATTGATAGTAATTTAGTTGTTTAGTTTCCATGTATATGTGCGCCCACGTAAAACGGAACTTCTTCTCTTCAAAAATTCAGTTTCGATGGGTTGCCTTGCTTTGTTGAAGGATAATTTTCGGGAAAGACCGCAGTTCCAAGCATTTTTATGACCAACATAGGGTGCCCCCAAGAGGGCCAACGCGTGGCGAAGGAAGAGACGCAGACGCGGCAAAGGACGAGTCGCAGCGCGTGCTGTGCGATAGACGTAGTATGGCACATTCTACTGACGCCTAACCGCTACAGTATGCGCTGCGACTCGTCCTTTGCCGCGTCTGCCTCTCTTATTTCGCCGCACGATGGGCCTCTTGGGAGCACCCGCCAACATACAGCAAGCGCAGTCATTTTGTACTGAATGTGTGCTCATTATCTTTGCGCGAATTTCCGGCAAATCGCGCGCCACATGGCAGTTGCTCTTTTTGAGACCGCGTGAAATTTTGCTCACATTTTTGTGCTTTGTACAATTTATTGTGGCAAATATCATTAGGTTTTGCATTAGTCTTGCAACACACACGGCCCGGCCTGGTGATGTTCCGCAACCACGTCTCTCCGACAGACAAGTGATCGGCCTCCTAGTCGCCAGGCTCCATCCTCATAGGTGATTCCATGGAGTTTGCCAGCACTTCTTGCTAATCTTAGGATTCCTCCATATCGTTATCATCCTCACATCGTATCACCAAGGAGTCAATATCGACGTCCGAATCATCGATTTCCTCATGTTCTATTCCTTGAACATTCCTAAGAATCTGCGGGAAACAGCACGACACCATGGCAATAGCAGTAATGCGATGTTGAAATTGACAACTCCCTTCTTCATCATCAGCACCATACCTTTTCACAGATATTACTGTCCGCAATAGCGTGAAAAGCTCTGGAAGTTGAGAAGGACCTCTGGGAGCCGATTGCACCTACAATAGCAGTTCTCTCAATGTAATCAACATAGTTTGATTTTGCTAACACTTTCGACACAATCTACTGTGCAATGTGTGCCCTTTGTGAAAGGGTAAGCCCAATGAACTCGTGTAGCATGCACTATTTGCCCTTCCTAAGCAGATTGCAGTTATCATAAGACTATTAAGCTAAAAACATAGATTCGCAGAGATATTAGTGCTTCAGTTCTCGAGAAAAAGCCTAAGATCCCACCTGTGAGTGGGGGTGAGGTGGGTCTGAAATGGACTAGCTAAAAAATTGCTCTTTACTCAATTCCTGACCAAGAGCAATCACTTCAATCGTGAATACACCAAGCGAACTCCAATCATTCCTCGCCTTTCGGATTGCACAATTGGCAAAGTGGTATCGACTCATTTGCGCGTAAGATGAGGACCATTGCTGAGATGCTGTGATAAGTACCACATTGAATGGATTCAGCTGTAAGAAGAGTATCCAGTTTCTAATACCGGTCGGAAGCGGACATTACTCATTACTCAATCTTGTACATTGCTTCGATAAAAATCCCTTTACATAGAAAGTTTCATAGCAACGGGATACTTCGAAATCAAAAGTGTTGCAAGACTCATGCAATAACAATATGATCTCACACACATCTCAATTTTACATTGCTCGGCTGCGCTTTTTAGAAAATTTTAGAAGTTTCGATGTATTTTCTGTTGCTTCCAGTAATCAATTATCAAGCAAAAGGCCATTAAAACCTACTGTGGCAAGAGCGCTTCCGAAGTAGGGTGAGCTATCCTATACTATCCATGAGTGGCAGCGACTAGGGAGTTTTCGAGCCCCCTTCAGGCATGTACTGCAATGCTGCCAACGATGGCTACGCTCGCTCATTATTTTCAATACCTACTGACATTCGATGAACTTGCATTCGTTATGGTGGCTAAATTTGTGCAAATCGCAGTTCTCATATCTGATCTGCTGTAAAATGCCGCTGCCGTAACGTGGAGTTAACACGGGGCGCTTATTTGACCCATGGTCCCTCCACTACAAGCGCGACCGTCCAGATAAGGGCGAGTCGGACGCGAACGTTGGGGATTTCAAGGAGTTTCTCCACTGTGAGCGGAAAAGCTCATCCGAATCTCCATCCGAGTACTTTGATTTACAGAGTGTTCCATAATTATTGCAACAGTCGCCCGTCATTTTTTTGTTTGTTAATAGAGCTGCTTCGTCCTCCCTGATCGAGGCAGGACATTCTCGAATAGACACTACTCTTTTTTCAACTTGCATCGGTCTACAACCTGCTGTGGATAGAAGAGAGCAGCAATGAATAATCGTGCTTGATGCACCATCCCGTAACTTCACCTTTTTCGGATTTCATTATCAGTAAAACTGTGAAGAAGCCAGTCGATCACGACTTGTAAGAGCAAGAGAATGATGACTACTTGCTTGAGAGTTTCGAACCCTATCATGTGGAGCATTGTTCCACAAAAACTACACATGCATCTTTCCAAGACGTTGAAGAATTGGCTCGACTGAAGCGCAGAAAGCCAGAAGATGAACAAAGTGTTAGCGTTTTTGGAGAGTGCCGCGGAAGGTGATTATTTGAGTACCATGTTGCCGGACGAGGATTTTACTGTGGAGGATTACTTTTGCGTTCACTCAAACTTCTGGGGAATCCGAAGAGAAACGAAGGGCTGCTCCCCGCAATCAGCAGCCAGTTCTTTTCAGGTGTGGACTGGGTCTCGGCAGACGGTTGCTATCACCTGTGAATGTTGGTAAAGGCATTTATCTCGATGGCGGCATCTAGATGGGGGAGGCTCATCGTGGTGGCAAATCCCATTTAGACTACTATAGTGGAAAGAGCCCGTATTAAAATTGCACTAACAAGGGGGAGCTAATGACCACTCCCTGTAAAAGTTTCAAAGAGGATGCCTTGGGAGATAAGGCGGGCCGCTGCGCACGTAAAACCCAACCATCTCCTTCTCCCAGGGCGACAGGAGGGTTTGCCAAATGACTGCCATTGATTTTACTATGGAAGTGCTTGAGCCAATGTTGTTTATAATCAATTTAAGTTGGATCGATTTTGAGGAAAATGCACGGCAAGAACCGTGTTGCAATATTTATGGAACACCCTGTACATGGCAGGTGCGTGGGGATATCCATGCACACGTGAGCAGACAAGCACTCGCAGATTTGGGTTGCCACGGATTAGCTTGGATAGTCGTTGCTAATTTATGGAATCCTTTTTCACGTGCAATCAGGGTGAAACAACATCAGGGCACGGAAGTGAAAACAGCTGGAAAAAGATTCCTAGCAATGGTAGGACGCAACTCGATCACCATTGGGCAGTGGAGCCGTTGTCGGGAAGCGGTGTGCTCGGACCGTACGATTTAGCTCGACCTGCATTTCGGCTCTTGAAAGCGGAGAGCAAAAAACTGAAGCGAAGCTTGCTGCGGGCGAATTTCCCTCCATTGGTTTCGCGTCCGTAACAACATTTTGGTTGTTTTTTTTCAATGCAATGCGTCTTTACGCTTTCCTTAGCCATTTCTCAAACCGTGCTTGGCTTAACATTTCCGAAGTTTAATGAGAAGAGACAGACTGCTTAATTTTTTGACGCGAGTCTTTTCTACCTAACAGATTTTGATTGACATGAAGAGGGCGCGTTCGGTGTTCTGCCACGGCTTGTTCTGAAAATTGTGATTTCCGCCTAATAATTCAGTCTTCCGTCATCTGCGTGGCAGAATGCCGATCGCGCGCATGTGGGTGCATGACGCATTCGAATTTCCTTGATAGCGGTTTCAGGTCACGTAGTAAAGTCGTGCGACCGATATGGTCGATGGGCTGGAAAGTCGGAAGGCGTGTACGAGAATCCGTGGGGCTGGACGAATTTCACCGTTTGCTTTAAGATGGACTTCGAGAACGTGAAAGTAGGCTGTCTTATAAGTGCAGCACAACGCCAGGCACCCGCAACTGCTGCTCAGCCACCACAGCCTTTCTTGCTCGATCGCGCCTCGCACTTGCTTGCTCATTGTGTTGTGTCACTGCATGCTCGTCACAGTAAATCTGTCGTCTTTACAGCATGCGCATTTTTCGTGCCTTCAGTTTATTAACGCTTGCTTTTTCCTTTGCATAGCTCTTTTTCTCGATGTTTCACGTCGTTCTACCATTGGACCTCTCTTGCTACTAATTTGGTTTATTCATCCATTATGCAAATGTACATCATTTTACAAATACCTGAATGAATTCAGTACTCACACAAGTAGTTCGGGAATACTCTGGTGGGATACTTTTTGTCAGAAATGGGGAGATCAAGCGTCAACTTGATGTTAAATGATGTGTCTATGCTATTTTGGGCTGTATATCGTGTCCCTTCTCTACCGATAGTTTCTGAAGTTTAGAGGCAGTGATGTGGTCGGATGACCGCGCTCATTCACTGCAGTTTTGCATTGAGAGCGTTAAGATCAGGTCATTTAAAGATTTCTGGTGTGTACGCTTATAGGAAATATCACGAAGAAATGTCATTGGACTGGAAATTGGCAAGGACGCACCGAGAACGACTTTGCCAGAGATCACGGCTGGACAAATTTCACCATGTGCTATACGGATGAAGTGATCTACATCATGAATAACCTCAACAACGAATCGCTAGGGGTTAGACTCTGAATAGCCAGTGTCTGTGTGTTTGCATGTCTAATAACCACCTTTTTTCTGATCATTTGGGGAAAGCGACGAAGAGCGCTGCACTTGCCGCTTTGACGTAGTCATTTTTAGGCGAAGCATTTGTAGGGAGAGGCAAATTTATACTTGAGATCAAAGTGAAGAGCTCCATGCAAGCATTCGGCTTTTTGTAGTGAATTAGAATTTACCCCAAATCATTGAGGCTTGTTGTCTTGAAACCCTAAGATCGTAGAGTTTTAGACTCATGATGTAGAGGCCAGATGTCGGCATTTGGTCTCTTTGTCTGCCGTCCTTTCAATACTTCACTATTTCGAGCCTGAATTGACCTCAATTTCTATTATCTTTTTCTGTTTCCAAGTCCTATTCGCCTTTCAGTGCTGAGCCGGTGTAGATTTCTGTGCCTATCAATCGAAAAATATGCTACACGTGCTCAAAATACCCAAGTGCGGTTCCGCTGAGTGAGCCCGAACGAAATGCCCCGGTCTGATTCGAGGCCGTTTTTTGCAAAAGATGCCGTAACACTTCCGTTCAGCGGAATAGCTGTGGTAATGGAAACTTCCACTCTGAGAAAACAAATCCCTCTTCGAAATCGTCATTGTCATCCTCTCGATTTCTTCGGTTTGAATCCTCCCTTTCTCCATTCGTGGTTTATTTTACCACTGTTAAAAAATCGTTGTGATGTCTAAAGAACCACTCACACTTCATGAATGTCCCTGATCTGAGTCTAACAACGCATGCCAAATTTTTCACTTCCTCTCTATCCCCGCACCTATCACATTAACCCCTTCTCCACTCGCTTGACACATTGTGCCGTACAAGAGCCAGACAGATCCCAACTATTGAATATCGCTTGACTTAAAACGACAACTTTCAATTTCAACCTTCTGAAGAAAGAGCATTCGCGTGCCTTGATCAATCCGTTTTGTCCTTAGGGGTGAGTTAGCAATTCAATTATCACCATGTACTGAGCGTAAGCGAACGTAACATCTTTCATGTGCCAGTGTCTGCTAATTTTCGAACTTTAATCACGTAACAGTAATCCCAATTTTTGCAAAGGAAGCAAGCTTTAAAACGTATGAATCGATTCGATTGCGCAAAAAGGGATTTACGTGAACATTATTTGTCTCTAAACATTTATAATGAAAGAAAGTGCTTGTTGAAATGCCTTTGTTTCGAACGCTACAGGTTCTCTGCTTCAAGACAGCCTTGTAAGGGCGTTGAAGCACTTACCATTTCGCACTTCTAGTGAGTAAATCATTAATCGAATTTCACAGTCAGAATTACGATTCTATTATGAATACAGCCGTGTGTGTAGCAGTAGCGGCTATTGAAACTCGAGTTTTCTTTTTCCTTTGCAGCCCTCTATTTTGAACTGTGCGGCACTCGAAAATTCCAAAATAACCCGTCAAGCGATTTTTTTATTGCAGAAGGTAAAGACGAGAAACTCCCCCTCATACTCAGTTTTTTTTTGAGAATGTTGCTTAATGTCCTCCTTTAAGTCGACTGAATTTCAAATATACAAAATGACTCGACTCCTTTGCGAAGGATGTTACCCTCGACGCAAAATGATCACGGTTTCCAATAATCCGATTTTTCGCTTACTTCAGACTTTGGGACGCCCTCGAACATCATCACGTTAGTAGGAGAGTCTGTGTGAAAGAGCCAATTAAGCAATTTGTAGAGAACATGAGTTGTGTCAAAAGAAAAATATCACGCCTGGAAGAATTTCGAGGTCACTGCATAAGAGAATAAATGAGCATCAGAGAGCTTCACGTAATCCACAAAACTGCCCTGAGAATTCGCTCTCGAACAGCACACACTCGGGATTCGCATTAAGGACCGCCCGAACTTCCTGCTCCCACTATCCATGAAAATGTAGAAGATCAGATGAAACAAAGATAAGTGATAGAAATAAGAAAGCGGCCATGAGCCAAAACCAGCATGCATTAAGAGAAAAAAAAACGTGACAAAGCATCAAATGGTCTTTGCTCTTACTTGGATTTATAATATATGCGGAAAGCTCTAGCTACTATTTTTGCCATTGTCTGCTGATTTCGGCATCCTTCCTTCCCTCGCTAACACAATGGATATCATATAAATTACTGCTGTCCTTGTTAATACGGCCTATGGTGTACTGTATTTTATTATTTGTATGTTTGAAATTCGGTTGACCTGAAGAAGATTCTATGCCCGAAGCGTCGACAATAAAACCTGAATACGACGGAGAGCTCCTTAACTTTACCTTCTGCTGCTATAAGAATCAACAAACTTAGCTAGCCATCTACCCCACCCGATTTTGTTTCATTTGATCCTCGAAGGCAAAAAAGTGAGGGAGGCTTCAGATAGGTGCGTTGCAGTTCTCCTCCTCAGCAGGTCCCCTCAAATTAGGACACCTCCAATTTGATCGTAGCAAACCTAGGCTTGAGCCTAGCCCTATCTTGAACAAGCTAATGTGTAAGTATAACCCTGAGCCTAAGCCTGAACTCAAGCTTCCATCAACGCGCGGCTCTTTTGATTTGACCTTGGGAGGAGAACTGAACGTCTCCAATGGACCTATCCATGGCCGCAAAACTCAAATTTTGGAAATGTCTGACGAGAACGTGGTCGATAATTTATTGTGCATCTAATCATCCAAGAAGATTTCGGGAGCATGAGTGATCCGGAGCAGTTTTTTTTGTCAGTTCCTTTCTCCTTTGAAACAAAAACACTTTCCAATCCAGTGTGTACTTCGTTTCGGGTCAAGAGATGAGGATTTATTTCACAAGAACCTTCGATATTGATGGACGAATTGCTCCTCAAATTGCTGAATATTTATCGTGTTCTATACAGAAACATTACAAGAAATTTCGTCTCAGATTCTCATCGCCCACAGTTTCCAGTAAATTTCGAAGAAAGAGTTCAGAGTTCAACTTATAGACGCATTGGGACAGGCACAAAAATTGTGCTTACTTTTTGTGTCAAAAACCAGAAGCGCGTCGAGTGCAGACCACACATCACAAGTGACGACGGCCTCCAAGTAAATTTTGTAACTACTGATTCGAAGTGATGGGTTATTTTATAATTAATGACGACTGATATCATACGACGCAATAGGCTTATCACTTCATTTGCAGAAAGCAGATACATTTTGTGGAGGTCGTCGTCACATGTGTGTGTAGTCTGCACTCGACGCGCGGCTGGTTTTCTGAAACTGAGTATGCTGAATACGAAACTGTACAATTTGTGGAGTATTTGAAAAGCATCTCAAGTTACAGAGCATATTGTCTATCTTGAGCTTTCTTTGTGCAATAGGCTTCGTCAGCATGAATGATTTTCACGAATGTCCCCTCATTTTGCCATTGAATCTCATGCATTTTTCCCGTGGCGTCTGTCGCCGACTCTTGATCGCCACTGAATGTCTCGCATCTCCGCAACCACTCACAGACCTTTCCTGCATGTCATCCCCATGCGCTCACCTCCTAGCTCTGCGTGGCTGTTGCGCTTCACCCCTTCATGAGTTGTCGGTCGGGAGCGAAACGTGGCATCATGGATCCTCACTAGTGAACGCGTACTCAATAAAGTACTTTCGCCATAATTTCTAAGCTTTGCTAGTCGCATGGTGTCCACGTTGTTTCGCCACTTGCCGACAAGCCGATCATTGCTCGTGTGCTCCATTTGTAATGATTTTACAGATTGCACAAGAGGTCGCCAGGAATGCCCGGAAACTCGAATTTGTCGGGTTGGGGTTGTCCTTGGTCAGCCTTATTGTCTCGATCGGAATATTCTCATACTTCCGGTGAGTTTTCGTCTCAAGTTTGCCTCGAATACGCGTAAACATTTCCAAGTATTTCTGTGGATGTGAGGAAGGAATGTGACGTGTCCTTTTATAGAAAAACATCAGTGTTTACGCTTTAGACGGCTCCGGGTCTTTCGTAACATGCTGCACTTACATTTGATGATTGCCATACTTATGGTGGTCATTATTCGCCTTGTTCTGTACATTGACCTGATTTTTACTGGAAGCCACGGCCCACATCAAAGTCCATCGGATGGGAAAACGATAAATACCATGGTGAGTGCATTGCAGATGATATGGCATAATTTTGGTGAGATATGATTGGGAAACAAGGGGCAAAAGCGAGTGCTGTCTTACTCTGTTTAAACCCCAAATCTCATGAAATTTTTACTATGTAGTACCTGCTCTTCGTTGTTCGTACTTTTTTGCTCGCTTATTCATGCGAGGTCAAAACGAGCTTTGAAGCTATATTTCCGGCAGCTTGAAACTACGAAGGCCGCCTTGAATATGGGGCACCCATCATACTGATCCGGCATACGTCAAATTTTGAAAGAATAGCTTCGGCCTGAAACTAAAGTTTGCGAGATCGTTCCTTGGGTGGTGTTGTCTCGAACTCCTGTGGAGAGTGAATGTTAGTAACTATCCCTTAAAACCTACCCAAAGAGCTCGAAAGGTACAAAAGAGGAAGAACTTTTAATTCTGTGATGTATTTTTCGGTGCTTCCCATTCTATTCAGAATGCACTTCTCAGTGAAGGCGGATTCTACGATGTAAAGGCAGCCACTGAAAACCAGGTTAGAGATGGTCAGGATGCACGAAAGAAGAAAAGAGCGACAAAAAGGCCTAGAACCCGAGAAATTGGACCCGTTGATTTTCGCATTGATGAGACTCACCAGTGCTGCCCTCTCCATGCTCACGCTATCTCTGCTGAAGGGCTACAGTCCTGTGGCGAGTGGTGTATGTCAACAGAATCGTCCTGCTCTTCTGGTCGTGGCTGCGACGTTGCAATTGCAGTGGACGAGTTTCAGTGCGCCTTATTTGTTTGGATGAACAAGGGTGCTAAGCCGGTCCCTCCCTTTAGCATTCGCCTCAATCAATGCGCGGAGAGTTCCAATTCCCTAAAACCTTTTTTGTTTCCGTGCTTTTCAATAGTAATGCGAGGTTTTGATAGCGATCTCGAAAACAAACTAGTTCAAGCCATCTCCTATGGGAGAGCCAGCCAAGCGCAGTATATTTCAGAAAACGAGAAGAGTGTCGAGTGTAGGCCACACACCGCAAGTGACGGCGGTCAAAAGAAAAAAACGTGGCTTCTTTCTTGCCGTTGTTACTTGTGGTGTGTGGACTGCACATGACACTCTTCCCATTCTCCAAAAGAGAGTAAGTTGGAATTCGATACTCGCGTCCCACAACCGTCCAACTCAAAAAGTCCCGCGCAAATTGAAAATTCGCCGCAACGCGACGCTACATGCGGTTACGGGACGACCGAACGATTCTGTTGACCGCTCCCCGCGGCGAGTTTCTAGCCGGTGGTCGGACGTGCCGCGCCCATAGCGCCACGAGAGGGCCATGCTATTTCGTCGGCGGCAATCTTTCGGCGCAAACTACGTTTCGATGCCCCCCTTAAGGAGGATCGCCTGTCTCTCCACTAGACAAATTTCTTCTTCAAAAATCCATGAGAATGAGAAACAGGTCAGAATCCGAAAACTGGGACCACTTCGCTGCTCGCTGGCTTCGCATCGACTCTCATCGGTGCTGCCGTCCTCAACGGTAACGCTCTCTGCTAAACTGCTAGAGTCTAGGCGCATCCTGCTTGCGATCCACTGAAGCAAACCACTAGTACTCCCTACTGATGTCGGCGTCTCCATGACTTGTCTCCTGATGAGTTAGAAACGCCCGCTCTGTCAGACTCCATGTCTCCGTAGAAATCAGTCGTCTTTGGGATGATAGAGCAGATATCGCGGAGGCATGAACAAGCAAAACTGAAAGTGGAAACTGTGAAGGCTTCTTGTTTAGATTGTATGCTCATGTTTCAGCCATTTGTCTGCGAAGCCATGTACTTCCTTCTTGAGTACTTCAAGACTGTTGCTTTTGGCTGGATGTTTTTGGAAGGTTTTTATTTACACAATCAGCTGGTGCTCACTGTTTTCAATTCGGAGCCGCGACTGACACCTTATTTGTTAGCTGGATACGGTGAGCACTTCGCTATTGCATCAACAGACGTGTTTTTATTTCGATCATGCAAAATGACAAGAAAAGACCCTTTCTACATATTTTACACTTTGTAAATGTTAGTCATTGTATGTTTCGGGTTTGGCGGAGACGATGAAAAGCTACATGTTGTCCCTCCGTAGAATTGTTGAAAAATGACGTTTTCAGGCATTTACAAAACTGACACCATTGACTTGCAGTGAAAAATAAAATCACATGTTAACTCTTCTGCACACGGTTGTCTTAAAAGGCCGCAGACCACATTGCTTGCGGATGATGAAGGATTTTTTCTATAAGATTGCTCTCCTTGGCGAGTAATTTTCATAAGCTACATATATTAGTTTGATCTAAATTTTTGACTCACTGTCCAGATTCACAGCTCCTCCCCTTCTGTTTCCAGCCATCGCGTAGTCGATATGATCGATTTTAAGTTACTCATGCAGCTCAAACAAGCTCTTACAGAGCCGGCTGACACTCGTTTCGGTGTTTGTGAGCCGGCTTCAGTTGGGGCAGTCAGACCACTCAGCGCATCTGTATTGACCACATCACGAGATGGATGATAGCATCCCAGGGTATGACTCAAGTCTCGAATCGTCAGTAGTACTAAATCTCTATCTTGATATTCATTTCCGTAGTATCGGGCAGGAAGGCGGCGTTGCTTACCACGCACATGGTCTAGAAGGCTAAATCCGGAATCATACCCACCCCGTTCAAGCCAGCTGAGCCGGCACCCAGCACTTCAGGAGTCGGCTATTCAGTAGCAGGCTTATCTGGTAAGATTAAATCTGACCTGCACATCGGCTGTCCTTACATAGGCTAGACCACATTCAAATTTCCGCTGCGATTCTGATTAGAAGTACAAGGTGAGCAAAAATTATGGTAACAAGCGTGTCGCTCGCAATTCGGAATAATTGCATGCGAATTCAAAGTAATATACCCAATCACTGCTTTCAACGATAACGTCATTTATGCCTTTCTTTCCAGGGATCCCTTTACTGCACACTTTGATATGGCTGTTTGTAGTTTTAGTGAAGAAGGACTTCAAGGTAAATTTGAAATTATTGCAAGAGATTGTGAGAATTGCGTAGTTAGACACTGCTTCAGGTGGAAAGATGCTTGGGTTCGTACTATCTGGAGCCCGAATTCTGGATTCTCGATGGTCCACGTATGGCCGAATTAGTAGTGAGTATCAACAACTTGAATTACTGCTACTATTGCTACTTACTATTGCTGCTTCCTCACATTCAAGGAGAAATTATATATTTTCATTCTCCAACTCCTCTGTTCTTGTGACATCGACATCAGTCGTTTTTTCATTGTTTATCAGTTATATATTTTTAATTTTCGTTAACCAGATCGAAATGTGGGACATTGCAGGGAGGGTGTTTCGTGAGTGACTCCTGACCCCCACCACCAACGGGGAGATGGTACCGAGTGTACTTAGAAGGAGGCTCGTGATTTCTTGAATATTTTCCGAAATGACAGCCGGACCTGATCTCAACTCGGTTGAAATTAGCTAGTCGTATCTTGCCGTTCGCTCTCGCACTATGTTCCGAAAAGATTAATCATACGTTTCGAAAGCTTAATGATAGAGTGCCGGTTTCATCACAGAAAACGAGTACGGGGTTCACAGCATCGACTAATCGACTATCCATTTCTCAATTTTTCAAAGCTACTGTACAGTAAGTAACAAAGGACGTGAGAATTTTGAAAAGACGACTGACAGCCGTAAACATCGATCAAATATGTAATTCTTTACTGATTTTAGGTAAATCTTTTCTTCATTTGCAATGTGATTCGGGTGTTATGGTCAAAAGTGCGGGAAAGTCACAGTACAAGTGAGCTGGATAAGATGAAGTGAGTTTTTTTTTCGACTTTTGCCAAATACAAATCATTCGAAGCATATTTCAGGAAGAGCGTGAAAGCAGCATTGATGTTAATCCCATTGCTTGGTATACCGAACATAATGCAAACCATTCCGTTTGCTCCAACGCGAGATAATATTACGGTATTGAGAAACCTTTCTCTTTTTTCTGAAGATAATTAAACTGTACAAAAATTGCAATTGAAATTGTGCAGGAAAAGGAGATGTTTGGAGTGATGCCGAGTTGTTTTTTTTTCAGATTTTCGCCATATGGACGTACCTCGCATCGTTCACATACATGTATCAGGGTCTTATGATTACCATCATATACTGCTTCACCAACAAAGAGGTGATTCAAGTACT
>KZ345371.1:95060-117635 GCA_002352805.1 Teladorsagia circumcincta
CCGCTCCAAACGTTTTCCACAGTTGAATTTTCTACCTACCAACCTTAAGGTAGGAGCAAACTACAACTGCTCCTACAGTAATCGCACCGCTTGTTTTCTGA
The DNA here is from genome assembly GCA_002352805.1 of Teladorsagia circumcincta. Lineage (NCBI taxonomy): Eukaryota > Metazoa > Nematoda > Chromadorea > Rhabditida > Trichostrongylidae > Teladorsagia > Teladorsagia circumcincta. The sequence continues at coordinate 95,162 of KZ345371.1, forward strand.
TGTGTCGTCTCAAAAACTCGCTCGGTATCGTTTGCTTTCTATAGAGAATGTTTGATGTGGAAGTGGCATGTGGGCCCGTTTAATGCGTATTCCCCGTGTTGACGCCTTTACATGTCAATTCAACTTCTAATTTCCTCCCAAAAGCTATTAAATTCTATAGACATGCTGGACAGCCCTTTCTGTATCCGCTCAGGGGTTAGCGAAGGCCGAAAAGTAAGTTTTTCTGGATACGTGGGGTTTGCAGGTCTCCTTCTGTGAAAGTATTCTGAAATTCACAGAGGGAAATGAAAATTCACCGCCCGCGATGTTTTAAAATGCAGTTATAAGCATATAACGTGTATATTTTCTATAATCGAAGATTTTCGTTCTGTTTCCCTAACACTCCGACTGATTACTCATTATGCATACATTTTGACGCATTAATACGGCTTACATGTGCCTTCCCAGATGAGGTCTCTGGAATTGCCCCCCGGCCACCTCATCTAGGAAGGCACGAAATTTTCAATATATCCACTGTACGCTTTTTGGTACAGCGTAAATGCTGTTCTCAAGTGTAGCTCATTTATATTTCCACTGTTTTTTCTCGTTAGTGCTCTTGAGGACTGTTCAGACCTTTGAGTGTATAGGAATAAAAAAATAAATAAATTATCCGTACATTTTCAGGCTATGCTAACATCTTCGCGTCATCCATCGAAGTACCACCCCTTCTGTGGAAGCCATTCTGTTGGGATGGTATCGGTGCATCCCACTCTGTGCAAAAACTCCAGTACCTCATCCGATCGCTTCCCTCAAGATCGGACCAGGCGAGACCTGCTCATGGTCGGGATCAAGAACGCGCGGTCTGAGGACAAATGGTAAGCAAAATTGTAAGAAGACGTTTTACACCGATGTAGTTGACATTATTATGTCACACTCGTTTAAGCACACGTGTATTTTCCATCCAGCAGCGGTATTTTTCTCGGAATTGTGAGACGAAGTAGTTTATATATTTGGTGGTAAATGCATAGGTTATTATGCGTAATGTATGTATACATACGTATGCCTCAAAAAGGTGCATATTAGCAAATATAGGGAACACGTCGGAGTGGCCCGGGAACTGAGTCAACCTTCCGTGCGGTCTTGAAAGACGAAGTCGAATTTGCAATTTCTTGTAAAGGGGATTATATCAGAGATTGACGGTAGTCAACCGAGTTCGAAAAGGGGTTTCATTCGTCGGAGTAGAAGGGGAGTCACGGTTTCAAGATGGTGCTGTTTTCAACGGGTTTTCGATAATTTTTACAAAAACTTTTGGGAGAAGTCGTGAAGCGAAGAAAAAGTTCTCAGAAGCAAACACTATCCAAACAGACATGTGGTAATGAGTGGAGGGTGGTATCGCGACCCCTCTCGAAGGCGGAGGGATCATGAAGTTCTAGTCAAATCTTTCGAGATCGATCGAACGAGAGCATCCACCCTGCAGTCGCAACCTCATTTGAGAAACGACCATGATATTGAAATTTCTCACTCGATTAAATTAGGAAGAGAACTTCCGGATGCAACCTACATCATAAATTTTCATGTATTTTGTGTGCGCCAGTTTGAGGCGATTTTCAACCATTCAAAGCAACTGCACTTTCCTTGAATTGTCTCCTACATTTCTTGTTTACTTGATGCGTACAGATAATTTTGACTTACCTGTCCCAGCTAAGAGCCATCATTGAGAATACGGACACGGTTGTTGGAGCGATACCGAAGAATGAAGTGAGAACACAGATATTGCCATACCTGAATAACTGGATCTTTTATATAAGGATGAAAGTAAGATAAAAAAAAATATGACGTCAGAAATTCTGTCAAACAGTACCCCTTAGATCGGTTCCGTGCCATCTTGAGTTGAAAGCTCTGAGTAATGATTTTTATCAACGATGTGTGACTATGTTTAGCTGCTTATTTTATGCCCATTGACTTTTTATTCCAATGGTTTTTTACCAACCATTCGTTTCCGCACACCTACCTCGGAATCTCATTAACTTACCCTTTGCGTCGCTGGTACGGGGGTGGTGTACTTCGTTTTACACAGTTTTGTTTCAAAGGAAAAAAGTTAATTGCAACTGCACTCCAGTGACTTTTAGGATTAGTTTTGCGCACTCATCCGTTCAGGAGTGGTCAAAAAAGACATTTTTCTCATGTCTAATATCAGCATACTTTAACTAGCAAAGTCTTCTGTGGTCGATAAAGGTCTTTCAGCAGAATATTCCTTAGATGTCCCCCATAAACAGAAGCAGACCACTCTCCAATGCCCTTGTCGTCTTCAGAATATGACCTCATTTGCAATGTCGTCATGCTCAAAGAGGCCCCCATAATTACTCTATCCTGAAGCAGCTACTACATCAATCGGTTAGCTGAGGGACATCTTTCTAAATAGAAACAGAAGCTTTGCAAGGCCCCTCCCGACAATCGTTTCAAGTAACGTCGTAGTGGTCCTTGACTCGTTCATGTTGAGTTCGAACGAGCACGACGTTTCCATCGCAGTTCTTCTGATGTCATCGGTGTAGAAGGCTGTTATTACGTTGCTGATAGATTGGAAAATGCTCTTCAATCTTCAGTTGAAAGCATTCGGTTTGAAATTAGCAACTAGTGGTTAATGCCGTCTTAAACGTGTGGAGTGGTGTCTCTCCCCCCCCCCGCCCTGTATATTGTGCCACACTAGCTGATGGGTAACTCGAAAACTGACTATGACGTATGTCAAATAGCTGCCCCGAGCGTTTGAGAAAATGCGAAATCTTGAGAACAACGTGTTTGAGGCTAATTTGCTATTTTTGCGAAACTAATGGGGACTATTTCGGTTTGGCTATTCTTCATCTTAGCATCCCATGGCCCATATTTTCTCCATGCCTCCAGCAGAGGCTATCATTTGAGTTTTCACCTCCTAGCCTCGCACCAGAACTCAACTGAATAAAATTCGACCTTGATTCAGGCATGCCTAGAGAATTCTCCCAATAACGATGACGATGACAATGACGACGACATTTCTGTTTTTTACTTCTGCTTTCTATCAAATGGCTTATCGTAGTTAGCTTATAGAGATGTCCTCGAAAAAGAAACAGCAATAATATGTAGCGTTTAGGTTCAACTCTCAGTGGATGACTCTCTGCACTTTTCTCAGCGTAGGTGTCGGAATTTCAGTTTATAAACGGCGTTGTAGGCAATGATTTATTGGCTAACCTTTCGGCGTTACCGCCTTCCTAAGAGTCCATAAAAACGAACGGTACTTATGAAACCACTCGTCCATGTGTATAATATTCCGAATTAGAGAATTCATTCTACAGGACAAAACGGTACCAAGACGAGGTGAATGGTTGACAGAACTGTCAGCACGTCGCGCCGCCGTGCACAGCGAATCGTGCGGCGAGGAGGTGGACTTCATCACGAGCGTTCACACCGTTTACATCGTAGGCTTTCAAATGAGCGACTGCATAAGCTCGCCTCGGCATACTATGATAGCAATGCGTTTTCAATGTATTATGTTTCAAAAATTAGGTCCCTTGAACCTACTTGTACCATGGTGGTTCTCCTTTCATTGCATGCATACACCTGGTAATCGTCGAATAATGACACTCGAAGGTCACAGCAGGTTTTCGCGAAACTTGGCTGAGGCCCTATTCGATCGTGCTTATCACGAAAAGCTGGAACTGCTTATATACTATGCTGCTCAGATAGTAAGCCACCAGAGACCAGTTGCTGAAAGACCTCCTGCGGCTCATCCGTAAAGATCAAACTTTATTAAAGGCCACTGAAATCCGAACGCCCAACCGACTCTTCGCAGCCTACCTGCCACTGGTTGCTGTAGAAGCGTCCATCTCCTAAAGGATGGCAGCTCTGCAATAATCGTCACATACGCTTTGGGCCCTTCTACCGGATAGTTGCAGGGGTTCATGCACAAATCGATTGGAGGTAGGATGCGGTCCCTGGGATTTTTGAATAAAACAAAATAATAGATAGTGCTTGAACGGGTAGCTTTTTAAGTGTCGTCCACCTCTAGTTCTGAGTTCGTGCGCCCTGAAGAAGGCAGTAAAGCTGAAACGTCAGCCAATAAATTGTCCTAAACTAGCTATATCATATGTCTTCGTACACAATTCATCAACGGAATGAAGGAATTCGTTGGCTGATCATTGCAGCAGCGCGAAGGGTCCTCGACCACTCTTTCATTTACATTCACTTCTTTGAGAACTGTACAAGTTTATCAAGCGCCTTCCACGACAACTGTGTCCTTTTACCCCGTTCATTGACTTACCACCAATCATGGTAGAGGTTGAACGTCCATGACGTGCCCACATTGAAAACTGCGATGAGCAGATCCGCGAAAGCCATGTTGGCGAGGAAGTAGTTGAAGCCGTGATGCATGATCTAAAGTTTTAGTTTTCGCTATGTTAAGTAGCCGAAACACCGTGAAAGCTTTATCTGGGTGGATAATTTTTAAAATGTGAATTTCTAATGCTATTGGAATGCTGTTGTAGGTTGAATGCTAGGATACGGTTTCACTCCTCAAACTTGTCATGCATCCGTGGTTTAAGTGCCGTTGGATTCCTACCCCTTTTATGATCCTTCTATAAGGCTAGCACCTCACTTTTGGGCGTGCATAATGCAATGGTGTCCCATGTTGATACTTGTGGTCTCACAACTTCAAGCGAATTCCTGCCAAAATATGAAGGGAGCAAGTCGGCAACAGCTTCTCAATCCATACAAAACTTTTACATAAACATCAAGAGCTTTTGCGATTATCTTACTTCGTTCTCTGCTTTCTTGATCGAACTTCGAGATTCTCTTCATGGTACCATGGTTGCGACCAGTGAGAGCTCTACACTCCCATCTCAAATCACTTTTACAAAACAAGCACTCACTCATCCTTTATATTGCTTGCGGGCCCTAAGTTTATCTCAACAACGGATTCAAAAACATTTCGTTACAAGGCTGCTTTTGAAAGCCGCATTGTGCCCTATAAAAGACCCTAACAATTTTGTTTCTTGAACCCTCGGTCAAGCTGGTCAGTTACCCTCGGATGGTTGCTTAGACTTCCGAGAGGATTATTTCCAAAAGTTGATCTATGGTGATTGGAGATCATTTGTGCTCGACATCTTGCGCAAGAACAAATTGGACCGCAAACAGGGTTTTCGTCTACTTTGTTGCTGTCGCAAGTGGAGGATTCCGTATCGAAGTCGGAGGCCGAAGGATGGGAAGTACACCTAAGCGAGAGCAGGCAGGCTTTGACTTTCAATAAGCTGCCTCAGGGGTGCGGGACGGAGTGCGTTACTCAGCGAATGTTAGGTCCAGCGGCCTAGCAGAGCAGTGCCGCTGTCCGCCCACACCCTTAGCCGTCTGACCCTCGCCGCTCAGCAGAGAGAGAGTTTGCGCTGAAGAGGGTAGCACCGATGAGAGTCACATCAATGCGGAAATCAACGGACAAAGGAGGGAATCGAAACTCTCTGGTTCTACCCCTTTCCATGGCCTTTCTTCATCACTGCACCATTAAACCCTCTAGCTTGACTTTCAATGGGCTGTGCCCATCGTGAAATCGGTCTTTAATCTTGCTTCAAAAACAATTTTTTACGGTCAAGTAACAACAAACCTTGTGTTTATAGATGATCCACATTACCACCGCATTTCCTACGACAGCAGTCGCCATTAGTGATACGAACATGATGCAGACGAACACTTGAACTTCTCTAAATAGGTCCCTGTTAGTTGTTTGATAACCATGTCCGCAATCAGAATCGAGGATAGGGCCAAGCCAATCTAATCCTAGGACTTGCTTCGAATATGCTATATTGTGCTCCAGTCCCACAGTACTAGGATTTTGTGTGAATTACCTGTGTTGGAGATACTTCGCCAACACCGGGACAGGGTCAAGCAATTTTTAGGATGCTTTCGCGACGCTTCTTCCCTATCTGTATCCCGCTCGACCCTCTCACTAACAATTTCCACTCGCCTCTGGGTTCTCCTTTTTTGCTCGAAAGCGACTACTTTATATCAACACCCGGATCGAACGGCCGATCGTCGCAGTATTCTCCAAATTTTTCTGACTGTGGCAACGATACGAGGGATCTAAACTGAATCTTTAGGATTCCGCTTGTCTTCATTTTGGTGCAGACTAGGGAGCTTCTACCTCAATCTTAAGAACGATAGTCAGCATCTAGGTTTTAAGGAGTGTGCTTTGAATCTGAGTAGTGTTTGCACAGAGCTTGGAACAGCAATCAACACGATCTATCAGAGCGATGCTGCAGTTCGCCTGTGACACATCATGCTGGACTTCGACGGGTTTTCGTAAAACTTCTTGAGAAAAAAAAGCTGGGCAGTGCACGAGGCAAAGAAAACATCCCACTGCATGGCTGTGGTCATAATTTCTCTTTGATAGAACTTCAGCCAAAATTGTTCGCTTAAGAAAATCATCTGCAGCAGCGCACATTGAAAAAATATTCAACGACACATCACTCTTCATAAGGAAATTCTCTGAAAAATTCATGTATATCTGAAATTAGAGAACGAAATGCTTTCCACTGAAGCTGGGTTCAGCGGAGAAAAAGCGAAGCCGGCGCCTTCAGTAACATCCAAGAATGCTGAGTGAATAACGATGACTAAGCGTATCCGGCTTCGCTTCCATTACTCTTTTCTGTCCATTGCTCTGGCTGCTGAGCGCGCAAGCATGAGGTGAATGTGGTCAGGCCATATACCCTCAAAAACATACTGTTTCTGCCCCGTGCGAGTGAAGGACTGGAGCTGATATTTTGAACTCTATCTAAAGCATGGACGGTGTCGCATTTGCGAAGCAGTTGACGATCGCAATGGTGCTGTGGCCCAGTGAATCGCTTAAGACTGCTCCTCTTTGATTGTTCAACCCGTTAGTATTAACAAATTCAGAGAAAGGAAATTTCTCAGTGCTTTTTACGGAATCTATGAGGTCCCGGGGTGGAAAGATCGCTCGGCAACGCTCCGAAGGCTCGAAGGGGCTGGCTCTCTGTCCCCCGTAGTCCATGCAGCAAGCATGTGGCTGCGGCTTTTTGGGATAATAGACTGTTTTCCTTCATTAACGCTCATTAAATTTCATAATGACGTGGAGCTGCAAATCCATTTATCTCCAGTATCGCCAGACTGCAGCGAACCGATTTTGGATAGCTTCCATTAAAACTTTTTACTGTTGAAAAGGCTGTTTCGGTGTTATGATATGTGGGAACTTCCTCTAGGGTGAAGCTTTGAACAAATAAATGTCCTTATCAAACCCCAATATGTAGAAGGTGATAGAACGATCGCTGACGTTTGTTGTGTTTGATGTCCGCTAAATAGTGTACAAATTCTGCTGTTGCGTAATTATTTAGAAACACCTTCAGGAAGCGTAGGAATTCCTGTTATAACTAATACCAGGCCGGAACGAAAGACTTCAAATATAAAAGCTATTCAAGAAGTATCTTCTTCGAGACGATTTTAGTCTAGTCAAGGTTCAAAACGTCTGCGATTGTGACCGCCTTCATGTGGAATTTTCGGTAACAATAGTGAGCGGTAGGAAATTGAAGCTGTTGATAAGGACTGATAAGGGGCGTCGGAAGGTGAATGTCACAAAATTCGTTTCGTTATTTGCCGAGTGTCTGGAACTGTTCGAGTTGAACTGTTCCTATATTGAAAGGGAGAGGGCCACTATTAGACGTTGATAAAAAGTGATAACAACTGATGGATCATGGCAGGTGCCAATGAGAAGAGAATGCAGCAAGGAATAACATATGATATAATATTAATGAAGGAAAGTTTATAGAAAATCTATTCAACCACCAGACTCTTCATTACTGAAGAGTACTTGATATTTGTTGAGGTATGACGAGCAATGCGAAGTGATTGTTTTCCCACGCCTATATACTTCCCTTTATTCGATAACATGGTCAGCATATCTTGAAGCCTCTATGCAAAGTAAAGGACTTTGAAGAACGAAAATGAGCTGGGGGATCCTACGACCGTGACAAATGCTATGGCGCGGTGAAAATCAAGTTGTAAGGGGAAGGTAATACCTGACGTCCGAAAATTAATTCCCGATTCTAAACGCAGTGAAATGTGAAATTGAGAAGCGAATTTTCTGGGGCATCAGCTGCGCAGAGGGATTGGACCTTTGAAGAAGACAATCTGTTTGCAGTTATTTCGCAAATGAATATCCACACAATGAACTCTTTGGCACAAGAAAAGCATCAACGTTTAGAGAGGGAGCGAAGTTGTGAGAGGAGCTTTAGTATTTATTTCAACCAAATTGACCAATGGATGTTGAGTACTTATGTCCGGTGGCAGGAGCAGAGATTCAGTGAGCTTGAGAAGTGTGAATTTCAGAGATACCGAACAAAATATCGTAGAAGGTCCTCTTCGCAAACTTACATATTGTCGTCCTTTGAATTGTCACAGAAGAAGCCATCAGCGATCGTTTTTGGCAGGGTGAAGTTGTGCTCCTGACCGAGACAAACCGCCTCGCCAGCATGTCGCGTTTCGTCTAAGCGAGCCATCGGCTTAAATGAAAAGAAGAATCTGTGAATCCTGGATTAGCAAACGAATACGACATTTCAATCACGGAGCAGTAGAGTAGGAGGAGTCAAGATGTGGTCAGATCAGGAAACGGAGGGGAAACGTAGGTGTTGTCAATTTTACAGGAGCCTCCTTTGAGTAGGTAGCGCTTCAAGTCAGAATTGAAACAAGCGGTCATTACCGCCGCATACCTCCGTTTAGTTAGCAAATCATTTTGCGCAACGTTCACACCGCTGCTGTGGACAGCCGCCAAGGAAACTGTTTATCTTGCTGGAACTCTAACACTTTTGGATTTTGCCGAGGTTACTGCGAATGCGTCATTCGCCTTGTTCTAGTCAAGGGAAACGACGAATGACGAAATCCATTAGGAACACTCCATAAAATGCCTGCAACAAAGCAGTTTCAGGTTGAAGCACCAAAACACCTTTGGTTCGTTTATGGCGCAAAATGACGGAGCAAGATGGCAGCATCTGTGGAAAAATCATCCCAACTATTGCAGTAGCGGATTTCTTATGATCAGGTGAGTTTACGAAAACAATTGTGGTGACAATACGAAGAAGCCCTTATTTCCAAACAAAGTTCTTCATGGAATAATCACTCCAGTTCAAGAACAGATAGCAGTTTTCATTCGAGTATAAAAGCATGTATTCTAAATGGAAAAGTATTCGAGAACAATCCAAAGGCTTCGTATTCATCCGAATTTCATGTTCCACAGTAATTTATGCTTTGACGAAAACAATTCGGGTCCAGACCATTTCTTACGAAGTGGTTTATTCATCAGCTCCTAAACCTCCTCACCTAAATATAAATGAACAAGGAAGTGCTGCTGCGTTTGTAGCAGCGATGTTGATTATAGAATAGACGAATGTGCTCGGTAACTCTATGAGTTGGACTTTTTCAACGGTTTCTCCCATGAAAAATGCCATAGCAACAAGGTCGGTCAAGTGCCTGAGCTCTAGTGCAGGTTTTTGAGTCGTTTCGCAAGCGGTTTTTGTATTGGGTTGGGGCATAATGTCGTAGCGCTTGCATTTTTCTTTTCTTCACACAAACATTTGATGCAAAAAATAAAAACAAAACTGATCAGTGATCTCCATTTTCATAAGGCAACTTTGATTGCATATTGAAAGAGATCACTGGATATAGAATTTGAAGCTACGAGTAATGATTATGTCCCAAGAGCCGGTCCTCCTACAGTGAGCAAGAGGGTCCCCCAAGCGCAGGAGGCGCGACACTGTCGTAACTGAAAAGTGCGAGACAACGGCGCTATCACCTTGCCTTGTAAGCTTCCGGCGCCGCCACTCTATCAATCGCGGCATACGTGGTGTTTGCGCCCTCTCTCGTACAGCATACTATCTCGCCTTTTCCCTCTCCTCGCAGCACAGTGTCTCTCCGTCACAGCACGGCACGCCTCATGAGAGAAGTTTTAGGGTTTCTATTGTGCCTTTTGCTTTTTCTCCCCACTAATGTTCCCCACTGCTCTTCTTGCCTAATTTTCGGTCAAAATAATACACTAACTCGGTGCTGACTCGTGCCTTCGAAAAAATATCGTTCTCGTTTCCGGAGTGCTTATCATTCTCAATTTGTACGAAATGAATGAGGTTGTTATTTGAGCAGAAAAGGTAGTGTTGTTCACAGCAAGGTTCGCTCAGAACAATGGATTGAGAAGAACTTCCAAATTGGCGTTTTCTCGTCTTTACTTATACCGAAGAATAGCACCTGTCAAAGCGCCAGTTTTCGCCGCCTGAATTTTCCACCTTCTAAGCTCTATACCTGAGTACAGCTACGATTTTGAAGAGAACGACAAGAACGATTTTGTAGAGCGGGAAGGGTACTTTCAAACGATGTGAGCGGTTTTTCAGGTGATATTCTCCAACCCAATAGAATTGCAAACCAGACTGACCGTTTGAGAAGTTTGCGCTACGAGTCGTGGAGAAGCACACAGTTCTGGAAGAGAGCGTGCCGTTGAGAGGCTGGTAAAAGCAAGATCTATACGAAAATCCTAGATGTATATTCCATATCAGCCTAGTACATGTCGGAACTGGCGCGAGTTCTCTGGTTATCATCTACAAATTACAGCTGGCGAGAGCACAAGATGAGTTTACCAGAGCTCTTGATAGACACTTTTCATTGAACAAGGAAAAAAAGGTTGCAAGAGCTTAACCTTTGCTAGGATTTGACGTTCATCCAGAAACAGCGTAGCTACAGAAACATCGGTGGTCTCACAACGATTGCGATCAGGATTGTTGCGGAGAAAACCACTCAGCACTTCCTTCAGGAACGAGGAACAAAAAGAAATTTCAATCGTACTTCAGACTCTTTGAAAGTGAAATCAAGGGCAGGATGAATGTGCACTGGCTACGTCGAGCGAAACGAAACAGTGGGCATGGGGCGGGCGTTGTGGAGAGCACTTCTTTTATCTATTTTCTGCTGTATTGCCCAGAACAGGTGCAAGAAATTGCATCATCCTTTTTGCTGCGGTTTTCATTGTGCAGCTGCACGACACGATACTTCACAGCCCTAGGCGACTTCTCCCCTGTCACTGTTTAACAGGAAGATCAGTCTATGTGCACACTAAAAGGTGCAAAATCGAATTCGTCCATGAACACCCCTACCTGATGGAGATCGTCAGTGGTTCATTAAAGGCGAACCTTAGAATGAAGTGGGTCTGTTCAAAGACTCAATATTGAAGTGTGAGCTGGACTGATTTGAGAAAGAAAAAGAAAGCAAAAGAAAGCGTCGATCAGGCACAAACAGAACCCTCTCTCTTCCAGCTGTTCTCCACTTTGGGCGTGCGAAAAAAGAGGCGTGATCGTCGTGAATCAACTTCTTCACTGGGTGTTTTTGAAACGGAATTCGCAGACATGGTTCGTCTCATGTGGGTTTATGGTGGTGTCCACGAGATTCTTTAAATCTGTGCTTGATCATTCTCGTAGTTTTGGGAGGTCGAACCCTTCGATCGCAAGGCTGTCTCGTGAATACCAGCGGGCATTTCACGGATATTTGGCAAATTTTTCTCTAGCATCTTTCCGTACTGAGATGAATGTGAGATGGAAGTTTTTTCAATTTCACAGAATAGCAGGTGTTTCGCTACTTTTCTACAGAGTGCCTCAAATTACTACATAAAAATGAGATGAGGACGACTTTTTCCGCTTCTTGTTCCTTATTTGCTTTCGAAGCAAACCACTGCCTGATTTCAAAGCGAGAATGATAGATAGTAGAATAAGCAAACACCATCAAGGGATTTGTTCAGTTGGAAAGAATGGATTTCGTAAATGTCGCAAAATCTTACACTAAAGCTAAATTTCGTCTATTCAGAACAGCAACATATTCAGAAGAATTTTGGACCAGTGAGGGGGTTGAACTTATTGTGCGCTCTCTGGGAAATCAATTCATTTTTTGGTTCTGATTTCCCAAAATTTGATAAAAGTCCGATGAATAAGTGAAACTTTCCCACTCATTTGCGCCCTTACTTCCTTGAATAAGTAATTCGTCTTGCACATGGCCGCTTTTGAAAGGGATGGGTTCCTCTGCACAGACCTCAAGAGACAACAAAAGCGTCAACTACTCACGTAGCAAGAAAACTGCGTTCGAAATATAACAAAAGAAAAAAGTAGGCACATGGCTAGTTTAAATTCTGACGTTGACGTTTTGGAGGGATATCAGTTGATCGTTTTGTATCCGTTCTTCATCTGATTTTCCGTTATTCTGAAACTCTCAAACTCGGATTGCCGAATTTGCCAATTTTTCTGGCCACCGAGTACACATTGCACCTTTTTAAAGGGTTCCTCTGTGCTCCCGATTGCTGGCTACGAAAGCTCCCTGAGATAAGTTTATCTTCATCATGTCCCTACTCCGAAAACCGTCTCGGTCTTTCTGCGTCCCTTCAGGATTGTTGGTCCGGCCCAAATCATGCCCGATTTGAACTAGAATCAGCCATTGCGTGGGTGGGGGGGGAAGGAGTTCGGAATTCTTCTCCACTCCCCGCATGAAAGAGGTCTATCAAAGTGTTTTGCATTTGTGCAGACTATGTACGTCACAAATCACAAGAGACTGAACCACTTGCAGACTCGAAAGAAAGGGCGTAACCCATTCATCGTCTGACTGACCACTGTGGAGCCCAGTACTCAGGTATTAGGTGTTTCAGAAAGTTCTGTCGTTTTCTGCCACCCCACAGTTACATGCCTCTTTTTCCTTGAATTCTTAAGAAACTGCTATTAGTGTGGGTATCATTTTGCAGAGCGTTTCCTGCACTATCGAAGCATGCCTCAAGTTTGCTCCAGAACTTTTTCTTAAGACTTTCACAATGGACTGAATGCGGTATACTCGATCAGCAAGTTGGCATGATTTTCTTTTTCTTGCCTTAAATAGACCTAAAAGTAGCGGGAGCAGGTCAAAGTATTGAACATACGTTCGGTTTAGATTCGCGCGGAATATGCCACACAGCAGTAGTTCAAAAAGTTATTGTAACGAAAGTGAGATCTTTGTGTATGATGAGGGTGGTGGTCAGATTTCGGACGTTGCCAGCCATAAGCCAAAAGTTCTTGTTGAAACACTTGTGCGCAGGACCATTGAGAAGGCTCTGACTTACCTGTACGTATATGGTTTGTGGAGCCAAGCTATACGGAGGTAGCTGGAAAGTCCAAAAAATGTGATAGAGGCGTGCCGCGACAAAGCCCCAATTGGAATGGTCCTCCATAAATTTCTAGCTGTTTTATGTATTGAAAGCGGCTCTCTCTTTTGCTGATTTGCAACGTACAATGAAGAATGGATTCTTTCCTACAGCCCACGAAACTTTGCTGAGTAGATCAACGACGAACAAGCTCGGCAAATTTCGCAAAACTCAAATTGTGCTGAAGGAGGGTTATGGTAACTTTCAAGAGATCAGCGGCCGGTCTAGCTTTTTGGAACCACGTGGAACTGTTACAGTGGCGGAGTACTCCTGACAATATGTCAAAATACTCTGAGAACTCTAGCCCATTTGGCTGATATCCCTCGTTATAATAGGACCGACTCATCCCTGACTGGTGGCCTGGACGCACATCACACAACCAACCCTGCCCAAAGTGAACCAGCTAGGCTACGAAGTAATACTGCATACATCATACTCACTAGACCTTTGCTCTATTAACTGCCACTTTTCCGAGGATCGCGATAGCTCCCTTAAAGAGAAATGCATCAAAACCCAACATGATGCTGAAATGACCTCCCTTATGTTCATCGCCTCCAGAGCTGCAGCATTCCAAATTTACGTACCCACTGGGATGGCATCTTACAGCAGAAGGTTCGGGCATTCAAATGGTTCAAATGGTTTTTATTCCAACTTGAATGGTTCAGTTTAAGCCGAGATACATGCATTTGAAATTCGAGGTCGAAAAACGACAGAACTTCCTGAAACACCTAATAATACAGCTAGAACTCCTCGAAGCAAGGCGGCAGAGTTGGAAAAATGAGAGTAATGGTCTGGAACGGTAATGAACGGCCGAGTTAAATGCCTGTTCAGATGTGCCAACCTAGGAGTTTGTCAAGGCCTTTGTACAGCAGCAAATATCTACGATGTAAGCAAGATGGTATAGAGGCAAGTGCCTCTAATTACCACGCGCACAGTTCAGAGATCTAATCCTGGATCGCTCACCGTGTACCCCAACCAGCCCTCCACAGCTCCGATGAAATGGTATGGGACTTGTTTAGGAAGATAAAATGCTGTCATTTGCATCTGCTGGCCCCGCAGGTGGTTGTATGGGCCACGTCGCGTTGAACTACCTCTACGATTTTGAAATGGAGTGGAAATTGTGACTCATCCCAAAAACGGATTGTTCAACGTCGAATGCGTTATTTTCGATACGTGAAGTGACTCAGCGGTCATCAGTTGACTTGGAACGTTTTTTTTTTCTCTGAAGAAAAGCATTCTCGAAAGCTTTGATCGCTGTGCTCTGATTGCAGGAGAAACAAGAGTGGAACAGCTTTTTGCTGCCACCCCACAACTGCAGGAGAAGTTCGAGGAAAGAAGTGGGAAAACTTGTTTCAAATGTTCAATAGATGGAGCTCGAAATGGAGTGGATAATTTGCGGCTTGAGGGAGATAATTGGCATGAAAACTTGGATTTGGTGAATGGAATCGAATGGGTAAACGCGTCTTACTTTGATGAGAAACCATGTGCAACAACCCACGACAACCTTTGCTCCTAACTAAGTTCACTAGCCATTTCGAGTTGAATTCGCTCATGATTAAAAGAGAAGTGGTGGTTGTTGTTCCCGAAACGAGGCTGAAGTGGCTGTTGGGGCAGCACTGACAAAAGTTATGTGTTCGTTTGGATATTCAATGAAAACCGAGCAAAACAACGACTCTGTAAGCCACGCACGACTCGTTAACCGCGTGGTGAGTAAACTTCACCCAAGTTGAGTCGAAAGCAATAGAAGCCACTCTGCGAAGCGCGAGTGAGATGCCGCATTAATGCTGTGTCAAGCGTGAATAAACAGCCCTTCCTGCCGCCAGAAATGAGCCTGCCATTAAATTTTCAGTTGATTACTGCCTTCTCCAAACGGCATCGAATTCTCTGGGGCAGCTTCAGTGGGGATCCTTGTGTTGGTAACAACACAAACCAACTGCACTCACGATTCCTTCCAACGTCTACGTTCCTCATCTATCACTGCAATGTGACCACAACCTTGGTGTGTCAGTTTGTTTATGCGTAAGTTTGTCTGTCTGTCCGTCCGCAAAATAAAGTGAGTGATAAGGCAGCTAATGAAATAAGCAGGCCGCTGACAAACCTGGGTAGCTTGCAGAGTTTCCCCTATCAATGTTTTGCAATGGCAGTAATGACACCCCAACGATTACATGAAACACCTACGTTGCACAGTTCCGGTCATTCCACAAGGTGCTGCTGTGGCAGCTGGAGAGCAATGGAGGGAGGAGACGGGAATGACAAGGGGAGGGGGAGGAACGCAAAGCGTAATGGGGAGGTTGCGGCGGTTACCAGATGACCACTTCAATGGCTGGTAGATATACGAGTGGACTGGTTAGTTGATGTATCAGTCACTCTACCGCCCTACGCAACTCCTCCGCGGAGTAGCAGCGCTGTGGCTACCTGGGTGAAAATCATGCACATGGGCACAGGTGCACGACGCCCCAATTCACCAGCTTTGCTGGGGGTTTATCGTCGGGTCAGGAGCTGGAGCCCCTTCTCGAACCATAAAAAAAACCTACACCTTCTTAGAAAAGTACCATTCCTCCATTTCACAACCTTTTGAACAGGTTGTGGTAAGGTATATAGTGTTGGCTTTCTTGTCACCAAGCAGTGTTAAATTCACTCTAAAAACCTTCCACTTGGAAATGTAGCATATGTCGGACTGCGTGGAGTCAGCTTCGAGGACGCTGAGATCTTCATGCGAGTTTTTACTAATCAGAAGGCAATATTTTTCAAATTCCGGAGCGAGAGCGGGGAGGCGTGGAAAGTCACTAATAACGAAATTCCTTCTCCGTAGTTGTTGCTCCAGGAAGACGTGGTCCTGCGCGTGGTTGTTGCTCCAGGAAGACGTGATCCCGCGCTGGTTTCATATGAGAATGCGCGTTGTCGTCAAGGGAGTGAAGCATTGGATACTATTCTATGTTGAGATCTCTTCATCAACCACACTAAGTTTGCTCTAGAAATGTCTTCAACTCGATCAGTTGTTTGCTCAATCCACACTAGGTTGCCGAATTTAAAGCAACACCCATAGCAGTAGTGAGCTTGAAGAATGGTCATTGGGTGGGATAGAGTACCCCACGTGTAGCACAGATGTGCCGTTGTCGTGGCTCGGAAGCGTGCGTCAACACCGCTATGGCCTTAAAAAGCTGGCTTGTGGCCATTAATCTTAGCTCCTAGACGAGTTACGTAGCGCACACCCCTAACACGCAATGTGGACTACGGCATAGCGACTACTTCAAATATGCGCGAGACAGTTGAACCGTAAAGCTGGCAATTTTGTTCAACCCGTCTGGCCGCGCCCTTGGCTTTTTCAAAAAGAATTTTCGTTTTTAACTCACATTATCAGTCAATTTGGCATCCACAACTTCATTGTGAACCGCTGTGACCCCACAAGTTCGACTTGGGAGTATTGCTCCAAGAACGGCAGTAGCTATCGCACGATACTTTACAGCTGAGTAATCTAGTCGGTGATCTGGAGTTTACATAGGAGAGACAGCTACACTTCATCTCATGGGGTCACTGACAGGAAGACGCAATTGAGAACAACAGCGCCGAAGTTTTTCTTTGAATGCAGTGATTCAGGTGGTTGATTGGTGAAGCTACCCCGATTCATGGTGAAGCTCTAGAAGTTAGGGCGTGGTTCATGATGGGATGTGTGAGGACTATGGACTGCAGGGAATGCTCCGCCACAAGGCCAGTAAAGTTCTTGTTAAGGAGCGTGTGGATGTCTTGCAATAGCTCTTCCATATGCATCTCACATACCGCTCCCCGTGCACGCAAGGCAATGGTGTGAGAAATACGGAGCTCCTGGACTACACTCGTAACACATGTTCCTTCTTCCAGTTCCCCGATGATTCTTCCTCGTATCAAATCATCCTAAAGCTAACTCTGAGACTGACTTTAACGAAGAGGTCAATTACAGCGCAACAACTTCTCACTAAATGATACACTCCATCTTTCCCTGCTCCATAAATCACCTCCTGGCACGGCCAGTCCCATTTGACTCCAGATTGAAGGGCACCGCATGATATACGAGCCCAGTGTACGATGCATGATTGGAAACCTTTGGCGTCATGATGCCACAGTTTCATCCAAAACCGTCAAGTTGCTAATAAGTTATGGCTATTTATCCACCCATTCATCCATACATTTCATCTTAATTGACCAATGACCTGACGGGCCTTGAGTGACCTGGCGAACTGAAAGGGTTTCCTTGTAAGTTTTTTTGGTGTTCAAGTATGATGCTGTTTTGAAGCCCAGTGAGAGCCGAAAAGTGGAATGACGATTTTGGGTCCCAAAGTCTCGTCCCAAAGATATCAAAACAATCAAAAGTTCGGAGCTTCTCAGAAATTCCCGAAGTTCAATGGTGTCAATGTAACTGTTTTCCCTTTCTTGCACCACACAGCATCAAATTAGGCGAACATCAGGGATTATTTGGTTTTCCGAACAAATGGCACATCCATCTACATGTCCGTTAGTAGCGCACACTAAGTGGACGTCGTTAGTGTCACTTCTTCCAGTTGATGGCAACGTTAGCACACGAGATGCATCGAGGTATCTCTACGGAACAATGCAAAGAGGAGCTCCACGCTTTTGACCTAGATATCGTCGAAGTGGCTTGAGAGCTTTACTCGAGGATTCGTTGAATTGCAGAAATTTTGATTCTACAGTAAGTTTTTTGCCTAGGGCTGCTGTCTGACTATGAGATCACGAATAACTTCATGTCATTGAAAATCTGGTTCACCTCGAAGGAGGATTCAAGATAAGAACGAAGGTCAAAGGAGGGGAACTTACACAGGGGAGAGATAGACGGATCGAGAATGCGGATGAATACGCAGTTCTTATCCAAGAATATGCCCTCGATGATCTAGGATGGCCTCCCTCGCTGCCCAGTTGGCGCGGTACGCCCATCTCTCGCGTCCTTTCGTGCCGAGTGTATAGCCCTTCAGCAGAGATAGCGTTATCGCGAAGAGGACAACACCGATGAGAGTCGCTCTAATGCGAAAACGAACGGGTCCCATTTCTGGTTCTGGGTCATTGTCTCGGTTTTCGCTTCTTCGCTGCATCACTGACCATCTCTAACTAACTTTAACTAACTTACTTTCCAATGCCTTTTCATCTACATTCCATCGTAAAATCCGCTTTGAAGCAGTAATCGTTGACCGCTGAGATCTCTCCCACAACAAGTATATTGACAGCATTATTGCTACTACCTCGACTTAAGGGAATATTATGCGCCACATTTTGAATCCACCGACGCCAGAATCAAATTCGTAGGATATCAGAATGTAGATGGCCTTTTCTTTTTCAGTAGGAATTCTCGCTTAAGGAAAGGGGCAATTCCGCTATGAAAAGGGAGCCTTCAATGTGTAGTTACTGACCAGAATTTGTCACAACTGTACATGTGCGAAATTAATGGGCAACCTGTTAGTCACAACTAGCAAATATTCGCACGATAATCGGATGAATGTATGATATTAGGTTTTTCCATGAGTAGCGTCGTTTTTGTTCATACAAAAAATTTTCTGCTTCCTTTTATTCCATTTTTATTCAATTACATACCTTTATACCTAGTTGTATATCATGCGAAAGAGAATTGTATTCACAACAAAATCCCCTGGTTCTCTTCCACGATAGTTGCAAAATTTTTCAATTTCAGGACTGCGAAATGGGAGGTCCAGCCGACAAAAATTAGCCAAATTGACAACCAGCCCTAATACTACTGTCCCTTAACACATTGACGACCGCCGTTCAGAGCGCGCATACCTAACATTTATAAAATTTTGCGTCAAAAGTGATTACTTTTCCAATAATTTCATTATTAGTGAGAAGTGTACTATTTTCTGCAGCTGATAATGCATATGGATCACTCTGGAAGGTAAAGATGGAATCATAAACTAAGTAGAACGAGCGTCCTTCGGGTGGAAGTGCGGGGCATATGTATCCCGCGCTATCGTCAATGTGTTAAGCAAAATCAATCAATGATGTACCCTTCACCTAAACACAACCTCTCCTGGACATTCAGCTATCAGACTTCCGAACAGCTCCCTTCGCTACTTCTTCAGAGTTTGTTTTTTTGCCAGAACCCGGCGGTCAAGCCCCATTTTAGGAAATTTAGCTCAGATTTTTTACAGCCAAGACATTGAAAAGTAGTGGAATGTTAAAAGCAAGCCATGACAGAGTTAGGAATGCACGCCTGGTTGATTTTCTCATTTTCTTGGAGGCAATTTTTTTAAAGTAATGTGGTCATTTTTGTGGACCGAACACCTTATCACGTAGGCCTGAAATTTGACCTAATTCATGACATTCCTATGAAAAAACCTATCCTTCTATTTTATAAACCGCTAACTTGGTGTGTCGGCTTGTATGTCTGTATGTATGTGTGTATGTGTGTATGTATGTATGTATGTATGTATGTATGTCCGTCCGCGAAATGAAGTGAGTGATAAGAAGCTCATGGTAAACAGACCGCTAGCACAATCGGTTAGCTCGCAAGGCTTGAGCTCTCGAGTTTTGCTTTGGCGTGATTGTGATATCATCCAACGGCTACATAAACACCTACTGAACCCTCTTCCATTCATTGCACATACAGTCCATATCCCAGACTCGGGGTAGGCGTGTAAGTGGAATAGACTTCGCTGCTGCCGCAGTTGATAGAAGTTGCGATGATGAGTTGTTGCCAGCATTCTTCGCTGATACCCAGCAGTGTGTGTTGGAAGCAGCTTATCAACGCAACTTCTATCAAGTGCGGCACCAGCCACGTCACTTCCGCTTACACGCCTACCCTGAGTCTGGGATATGGACTATAGAGCTGCTGTAGCAGCTGGAGGGTAGTGAAGGGGAAGAGGGGAGGAGAATGCAGAGGAGAGGAGGGAAACCAACCCCTAACACTTCCAACTGCAACTAAGTATTGGAGCCCGTTTTAACATCATTTCATGGCATGATGATGATCTTTACTACATAAAACACCTTTTCTGTTTATATGCATCCTTTCTACGAGATTTTGGCGTCATAAAAAGAAGCGTAGGATGAAGCGCAAGAAAAGCAGGTCCCGGCTGTTGACGGGGAACTAATCTGGTGGGTGATAAAGCAAAAAAGATACTGACGAATGATATATCAAGTGATATAAAACAGTGGAGTTTTAGAGAAATAACTTCAATTCAAAAATCCCTATGGCTTATCGGTCAACCAAAAAACCAAATTAGGAGAGAAATACGGTAAGGCTTTTCCGACAGACCAACAGTGGAACATTCAGAACAAATCAAGAGTACCTCCTTAAAATTTACTTTTTATCTACTCTTGCACGTGCGTTTTTTTGTATCATTGGATTTTATGCTTGCCAGAGCTTATTGAATATTGAGTTTGTTTCACGTGACTCCTGTGCACGTACCCAATAAATAAATAAATAAATAAATAAATAAGTAAACAAGTAAATAAATAAGTAGGAGGTTAATCATGGATTGATCTCTCCAAAGGAAAATAGACTCACAGCTAGTTGTCAGTTTGGCTGATTTTCGTCAAGTGAAGTTCCCATTTCGTAGGCATAAAATTCAAAAGCTTTGCGACGGATACGGAAGCAGAATACAAAATCTTGTAGAGCATTCGATTCTCTCTCGATCAGTGTATAATTTTTTATAAAAACTTGAGATTTTAGCAGAAAATTTTTGTTTGCATAAAACCACACTGCTTATGAGACAACCTACATAATACATACTTGATGAGGACAATATTTCAAGAAACAATTATCTATAAATTTCTTTTGAAGGCGAATGATTACGTAAAACAACACATAAGGACGTGGAAACCACATTCTGCGACTGGAATCGCTATGGTAATGTCGTGTTTGGACGGCATTAGAAGCAATAACAGTGTATTAGAGCGCTCACCGCTCTCAAAATGCCTCATGTGTCGTATTCCTACAAACCTGGAGCACGTCACGCATATTCGCAAACATACGTCTAGAAAGGTTTCCTCCCTCCACATTAAAAATTGAATTCGATGCACGATTCTAAATATTAACCAGATGCTTCCAAATGGGAATTGGAGAGGACCGTCATAGTAGCCCTCTACATCAACGACATCACAAGAATTTTCCACGGGAATATGATGCACGGTTCGAACTCAACGAGGTTCTTGATGGATAGTGGACCATTACGACGATGCCTGGAACGTCGGTCAGCAGGGGCTCGATTCAGTCAGAGGTACTTCTCTTGAAATCTGCCCACCACTGATCCAAATGAAGAAATCAGGTAGCAGTTTAAGACTGAGGCAATACTCTAAGCAGCCTCGAGCCCGACGGCGGCGATAGCCTTCATATTCTGACTAGGGAGAGGGCAATCAACAAGAGCATGCGGCTGGTTGTGAAGCCGTAAAAACCACCAGCGACGACAGCTGTACAATGGAATATTTGCTGATGTGCGCCATGAGCAAAAGTCTTTTTGCTGATTCCCCCGTATAGTTCATGGCCTTTGAAGGGTAGGGCTATGGCTAATATATTGACACCACATGGGGCGAGCAATAAACAAGGACAACAATCCTGATGTGCTCACAAGGAATGAGATGCGTAGCGCAGGTGATTTAGACTACATGAAAAACGTTAGATGGTGCTTGCGCAGCGAACATGTTGTCAACCGCCGCCAAAAATCAGCTCTTTGGTACCAGGGTGAAAATCGTGTCGAGGACGTGGTCGCAGAAGTACCGACCCCCCCCTAAAATCGAAGGCCTGGCATAACCCCTCCTATTTTGATTCTCTACCACGAACGGAGTGTAGTGGTAGTGTTGTGATGAGTACGTCTGTCACATGCGAGACCTGGGTTCATTTCCCGAACGGAGAGAGTTTCTGCAATCTCACAGAGCTGTCCATGCCAATGAGAATGTTTGAAAAGTTCATAGAAGAGCATCACAACAGCCTGTATCGAGACTCCGCGATAGCTGCTGCGCGGTTTGTCTCTGGGTCAGACTTGCTGATACCCTGCTCTAAACCACCGGAAAGTACACCCTCTATGAAAAGGTTTCATTCCCCAATTCCCGAACCTTTCAAATAGCACTCGGTCGGGTTCGATAGAGCTAGGCCAGCTACTGTAAATCAGTATTGAAATTACTTCTGAAATTCTGAAAGCCTTTTTGGTACTACAAAAAGGCAATATCTCTCTGATTTGTCAAGCACCCAGAAAAGTGAAGACAATTTCGAAAAGCGGAAGGTTTGTGCTTTCTAACAGTGTATTTAGCTTCTTCCCATGCCTCTTTTCTGAGGAGATATTTGCG